>RJWJ010027904.1:0-21825 GCA_004363605.1 Indri indri
CTCTTGCTCAGGCTGGTCTCGAACTCCTGAGCTCAAACGATCCGCCCGCCTCGGCCTCCCAGAGTGCTTGGATTACAGGCGTGTGCCACCACGCCCAGCCGAGTATGTTGGTCTTAGTGCACCTCAAACTGGGTTTGGTACATAGTAGAGACTTAATAAATATTGGTTCAGTGAATATAGGAGCACTGAAAAATAATCAACAATTCTGTCTTGGGTGTAACAAGGATATTTGACAGGGATGTTTGACCTAGGCCTTGAAGCAGGAAGTTTATCATAGGCAGCAAGAGACACATCTCTACTCTGGAAGGGAGACTTAAGGGTGAAGGATGTTAAAGATGAGAGGGGGTGGGTAGAAGGTTGAAGGAATTCCACTTGATGGCTTTATTTTTCTCTATGAAAAAGGAGAATTGGAAGTATAGAATGGGGAAGGGACAAAGGTTTGGAAAAGCTGCCGTTGGGAGGGTCTAGGTACAAATAGAACAATTCCTGGACAGTGTCCGGGGCTCAGCTGAGGGTGGAGGCAATGATTTGTGAATTTGATCTTTGCAGAGCCTCAGATGGTTGGGTTACAATAGGGATTGGGGATTCATCAATTCATTTTCAGGGTGAATGGAGCAAGGGAGCAGAGGACTCCCTAACACTGAAGAACAAATATGGAATGCATTGGACTGTGAGAATGAAGGCAGAAAAACAGGTTCTGCTTGGGAAGGGGAGAGCTGGGCTGTGAGAGTTCAGATGCAACAGTTGGTGACCCCCGGGGTGCACAGCTGAGGGTCTGGGGGAGGTCACTGGAGATAAGGAGGTCAAGGAACTGAGGCCTGGTTGGCCCAGAGGTTGGCAAAGTCTCCCAGAATCCAGAGCGGCACCGTGAGCCACGTGACAGCCCCCCGCCCCCCCCCCCATTGGTTGACAGGGAAGCGTATTTGAGAAGATGGCGGCCCAGCCAGAACCTCCTAAGAGTAGGTCTGTACACTGCGCGGCATACAGTGTGCAGGAGGGCGGGAGGCCGGAGAGCAACAGGAATGCCGACACTTCCTCCTCTTGGACAAAGAGTCGCTGCACTGACAGTGGACTAGGGACAGGGCTGGATTTCCAGGAGCCGTGCGCAGCTCCACCTCTGTGAGCCCTCTCTGGGCCTAGTGTCCCAGTATGGCTCAAAGGGAGCGCGGCAGAGCGACAGTGCTCCTGTGAGGTATGGGAGTGAGCGGCAAACATGGCGCACCGGCAAGCCTCTCCTTGAACGGCGGGGCAAGACCCGGCAAGGCCCGCTGGAGGCGTCGCGCCTCCATGGCGACAGGCCGCGTGGCCCGGAAGTGGGCGGGGCTCCTGGAAGGACGGGGCATCTCTGTGACGCCAGGGGCTGGGCCTAGATGGCGAAACCCGAGCGGCTCACGGGGGGGTTTGAACTGGCCAATGGGCGAGCTGCCGACTGGGTGTCGGAAAAGGCGGCGGAAGCGGGGAGGAGCCGCCGCCAGAGCTGGACTGCATCGGCCCCGGCGTCTCCATGGCACGACTCTGGCCTCCGACTTCAACGACTTCATAAGGAGACGTTTCTGGGCGCAGCCGTGTCGCTCCTGGTGAGAGGCCGCCGCTGGGCCCGGTCCCCGCGGGCGAGATCGCCCCGCTCCTGCACCCCCGGAGCGGTCGGCCCAGCCGGGTTCGTCCGGGTGGCGCCCGCCTTCAGCCCCCTGGCGCGCTCGCTCGTCCCTCTCCTGTCAGAATCTGGCCCCCGCCCCGCCCACCGGCGCGGGGCTTCTCCTCCTCCTGCTAACGGGCGGGCCGGCCGCCTCCCTCCTCTCCTGGCCACCGGCGGGGCTCTGCCCCCTCCTCTGCCGCCCTCAGGCAGGGCTTCGCCCTTCTCTCTATGGGCAGAAACTGGTCCCCTCCTGCTCGCTGGTGGGTGGCGGTCCCTTCTCTCCACCGACGGAGGCTGGCTCTTCGTCTGCCCGCTGGCGGGCATCGTCTGATCCGCCTCTTCCTTCCTGCGGTCTCCGCACAGCAGTTATTCGCCCGTCCTCGCAGGCAGCGCTTTCCCCCGGGCACCGCCTCCAGGCCGCCTGGGACCTCACCTGGGTCCTGCCCGCTTCCCGCACAGCCTGGTGTCTGACCCTCCCTAACTCGGATGTTCAGCCCCAGCTAGCCCCTGCTGCGCTGGGGAGGGCTTTCCCCCTGCAGTCAGGGGTACCCGGCTCGCGGCCGAGGGCCCTTTTCACCTTGTAGTCTCTGCTCCTCCCTCCTTCAAATACTATTGGTCCTCTCCGGTACCTATTCTGCCGGGAACGCCCCTTCTCCTAGGAGACAGTTGCCCTGGCCCCGCCCGGAATATCCCTCCAGCTGCCTGCGCGGGTTCCGGCCCCTTGGGGCCCACTTGGGGCCTAGCGGTTCTCTCCGCGCACCCCAGCCAGCACCTCAGGTTTTCCCCTGGTAGCCACCCACCCTCCTTCCCGGGTGGGGCCCAGGCATGGAAGTCCCTTCCTTTGTTTGTAGTTCCACTCCCCGGGAAGGGGAGCTCCTCCCGAGCCCCCCACCAGCAGGTCGCTCAGCCTCTCCTGTCTCACCCCACTTTGGCAGGACAGTTGCTGTGCGACTTGGACAGTAGAGGAGCGCCTCCCAAGTTTTCAACCAACTGCCACCCCCAAAGCTTCCACCCTCCTCCCCTCAGAGAGGACGTTTGATGCCGGGCCCCCGAGATTCTCATTGACAAGCCCCTCTGGGTCCCCTTGAGCAGAGCCTGCTGACCCAATTGCCCACCTTTGCGGCTTTGATGCCTAGCCATGTCTGCCTCATCCTCAGGCGGCTCCCCCAGGTACTGCCGACGTGGGGGGGGCACCTCCGCTGTAGGGCAGGGAAAGGTGGTCAGGGGCCCCCAGACCAGGCTCGCTGGAGGCTTCTCTTTTCAGCTTCCTTGTTTTGTGTATTGAAAGTGTGGACTAAAACATTTTATAGGGAAGGAGGAAAGAAATCACACACAATATCCCACCTTTGCCTCCTTTGCCCCTTTCCTGTCCAAGTGCCCCAGCTTCTTGCTAGCAAACAGGGTCACCCTCGTTGTCTTCAGTGGAGTACTAGGTTCAGAGCCTTTCTGAAAGGAGGCCTGTGTAAATAAATCACGGTCATGTAGGAGTTGGATGTGGCAGTTAGGAGGTGTTGATGGAATCCGGGTGGTTTGACAGGAAGCACACTGAGGAAGAGATTTGCCAAAGCTATTGGCTTTAAGTGAACAACAGTGTTCTAAACTAGAAGGGGAAAAAAGCCTGTCTTCTCATTTTCTGTATTTCTTGGCCAAATGATTGGCAGGGCTCAATAAATATATATTTTTTCTTTTTCTTTTTTTTAAATCAAGGTGTGATATACAAATAGCAAAATACATACTAAAGTGCTCATGTATTTTTACCTCCCCAAGCATTTGTGGGGAGGGCATAGTGATAATTTGGGGCTGTCAGGAGGCAAAGGGATGGATCAAATGATTATTCCTGTCCCTCCCCATTCTGGAATTCTTGGATATACTGCTGCCAGATTTTAGAGCAGATTAAACTTTTGCTATCTTTGCAAATCTGCTGAAGGGGCCGTACAGTATATGTGTAAGCAAGGTCAACTGCATGTGGCATTAAACCAAATCTGCTGCTTAGGAGTTTAAAGGGTAGCAAGTGGACTATTTTAGAAAATAGATACTTTTTCAGCCTGTTAGGTGAATATTTGAGCCTTAATTTGGAGAGGTTGAGTCATAGTGACTTCTTGTTCCTGAGCCTAATGCTCTTTTTATGGCAGTCATTCACTGAGCATTTCTCCAGGGTCATCTCTGCCTCAGGCACTGTCCTGGGCACTTACACCCTTGGCCAGACTAGCACCTTGGCTGCTCCTCACCTGCTGCCTGCTTTCTGTCACCTGACAGGATGACGGGTAGGCTTTTCAGTGAAGGTCACAATACGTGTGATGCGATGGCAGGTTAAAAGGCCAGCATGTGAATGCCCATCAACCTGTTTCCGTCCTACTGCTGGGCACACCATGCGTGTCTGGTTCTCGTCTAAAGGGAGCCAAGGAATTCCAGGCCGGTTCTCCCAGCCGTGAACTTGTTAGCCACCATATGCAGGGTGTAATTTTGGGAGATCTAAGAAATAAGAGAGCCCTAGTGTTTTGCTTATAATCTGGTTCTTGTGCCCAGGTGCAGGTTTCCATCGTGTGGGAAGAACGGAGTAACGAGTCTCACGCAGAAAAAAGTCTTGAGAACACCTTGTGGTGCACCCAGTGTAACTGTGACGGTAGGTGACTGCTCACAGAGCAGCCCTCTCTGGTCTGTGACCCTGCCAGAAACGCTTCTGCACACCTTTTCTAGGAGCTGCCTAAGCTGCCGGGCGCCACTGTGGCCTGGGTGCTCTGCTAGGTGCTGTTATGCACATACTGCTGATTTCTTCTTTTTTGGGTTTGTGATAAGGCTGCCAAGTGTGAGGAGATTGTCTTGACCTTATCCTTCCAGGCAAATCCTAAAATCTTTAAAACAGATTTTCAAATAAATACATAGCTAAAATAAAGGAAAAGAAAAAGAAGAGAAAAAAATTTAAAAGAAGGGATGCGGCCAGGTGCTGTGGCTCACGCCTGTAATCCTAGCACTCTGGGAGGCAAGGCGGGTGGTTGAGCTCAGGAGTTTGAGACCAGCCTGAGCAAGAGCGAGACCCCGTCTCTACTAAAAATAGAAAGAAATTAGCTGGACAATTAAAATATATATATAGAAAAAAAATTAGCCAGGCATGGTGGCACGTGCTTGTAGTCCCAGCTACTCAGGAGGCTGAGGCAGTAGGATTGCTTGAGCCCAGGAGTTTGAGGTTGCTGTGAGCTAAGCTGATCCATGGCACTCTAGCCTGGGCAACAGAGTAAGACTCTATCTCAAAAAAAAAAAAAAAAAAAAAAATAGGGATGGATGGGACCTGGTGGTGGGTTAGGGGTATGTGGCTAGGGTTCTGCCCTGCCTGTGTTTTCTTTAGAATCTATACAACCTTCTCACCCTTGGCATTTCCTCCAGCTTTCTGTTTCCACAGTCTTTTACCTGCCTGCTGTCTGGTTTGTTCTGCACCCTACCCATTTTGTATGTTTCCCATGCTAATCTGCATGTCCTGCTGAGATTACTGTGTGGAAGGATCCACGTGCTTTCCAGCTCTGCTACACTAAAGCCAAGGAGGAGCTATGCATTCCAGCAAGCTTAGAAGGAGATTTAGTTTCGAGGCCCCCTGGGGCCTGGGTGTGCACTCTCTTGTAGAACCGGTGGGTCTCGCAGACCCATCTCATGAGTGGCCCTGGGTCTCCCTGGTGGTCTTCAGCTGGGATCTCTGCGGGAGCCTGCTGAATGATACTCCTGCCTTGGTGCCTTCCTGCATGCCAGTAGTTGGTAGCTGTCCTGCTCGCTTGATGGCTAGGCTTTTGGTGGCCCCCAGAGGCTGTGAGCTCTGTTTTTATGCCCAGTTTACTCATTCACAGATCAACCATTTTTGTGTTGTCCTCCCCTGCCTGCCAGAAGCGAACCATGAAGGACCGCTCTTCAACTCCCCCCTTACATGTTCACGTGGATGAGAACACCCCTGTCCACGTCCACATAAAAAAATTCCCGAAACCATCAGCGACCAGCAGCCAGGTAGGAGCACGCCAGTGGGGCAAGGTAACAGCTGTGGATCAGAGTGATACCTTTCAACCCAGCCTCCTCGCGCTTCTGACTCCAGAGGTTTGGGACACAAACACTCTCTTTCAGAGGTCAGTTACCTGGTTGAAAGATAGGCAGGCCTGTCATCCAGAAGCGGCAGAGTAACCTTAGCAGATGCTCCCTTGCAGAGTTGGAGGTGGATGCCACCAGAGTGACAGTGTGGCTAGCTGGGTGTAAAAGTGACTCTGAGTTTGTCCCTTTCCACAGAAATCTCATAAGCGAGGAATGAAAGGGGACACCGTGAATGTGCGGCGGAGTGTCCGGGTGAAAACCAAGGTACCTTGGATGCCCCCTGGAAAATCATCTGCCCGGCATGTGGGATGCAAGTGGGAGGTAGGCTCATTCTTGTTCAGGCTTTTCTTCTTGGACGGGTCAGATTCTAGCAGGCCTCAAGCTCGGTATGATTCAGAGTCAGCTTTAGCTATTGGGACATCCTAACAGGCTCTGTTTACTGAGCACCTTGCTAAACCCTGAAAGTATGTGTGTCTTTTTGAGTCCTTACAACACTGCTATGTAATAGGTTCTGCTGTCCCAGTGTAGAGATGAGGAAACAGGCTCAGAGAAGGTAGCAGAGCTGGAGTTAGCACTCATTCTAGAGGCTATACTCTTAGCCTCTCTGCTTTGCATGTGGGGCACCACATATATTTTCCTATGTAACTGTTATAGTACCTGAAGCATAATTTTAAAAATATATACCAGAATATACATATCCAAGAAAGCATCACCTCTTTTGAGGTAGTCCCCATAACAGACCATACACGTATTCCGTAGAAGCCATCAAAACTACTTTTCGGAACAACCTCTTGCCTTTAGTATTAGTGGCCAGGAGAACTGCTCTCTTTTTTTTTAGCCACCTCTCAACATGTTTTGCTTATCCGCCCATCCATCCATCCATCCATCCATGCAATGATTTATACAGCATACATTTACTGAGAGTTGCACCAGGCACTGAAGGACATTGTTCCAGCTGCAAAACAAGCAGATGTGCCCTCCTTATGCTTACATTCTGGTCAATCACAATGAAAAGGCTCAATGGTAAGACAAGGCTAAAAGGCTAAAAGCCTTTGGCTATGTTTTAGATAAGATCCCATTATTGGGGCAAGTAAAGAACTTGGGGCTACTTTAAGAGAATGATGCCTGACTTATTTGAAGATTTAGTCTTTTTCTTATAGTTTATTACTTTTAAGATTAGAAATCAGGCTGGGTACAGTGGTGCGCGCCTGTAGTCCCAGCTACTCAGGAGGCTGAAATGGGAGGATCACTTGAACCCAGGAGTTTAAGGCCAGCCTGGGCAACATCAAGACCACTACATCTCAAAAAAAAATTAGAAAGCAAAAACAGAAGTAATTCTCTGAAATTGATAAGCATACCTTATAGTTTCAACTCCCCAATTTACCAATTTATCCCTAAGAGATAAAAGGAGTATATGGGGTGTTCTTGGGAATAAATGGGAAGTGTTCTGACCAGTACAAGAAACTACAAGAAGGATTAGAATTAAAACGCTCTCTTGGCTGGGCATGGTGGCTCACGCCTGTAATCCTAGCACTCTGGGAGGCAGAGGCAGGAGGATAGTTTGAGCTCAGGAGTTCGAGACCAGCCTGAGCAAGAGCGAGACCCCATCTCTACTAAAAATAGAAAGAAATTAGCTGGACAACTAAAAAATATATATATATAAAAATTAGCTGGGCATGGTGGCACATGCCTATATATAGTCCCAGCTACTCGGGAGGCTGAGGCAAAAGGATCACTTGAGCCCAGGAGTTTGAGGTTGCTGTGAGCTAGGCTGACGCCATGGCACTCTAGCCCAGGCAACAGAGTGAGACTCTGTCTCAAAAAAAAAAAAAGTAAAAAAAAAAAAAAATGCCGTCTTATATTTTTTACTGTGTATACCTCATTAACAATCTGAAATGTAAATTAAAAGCAATAATGTATATTAATATTTTTTTAAAAACCACTGAGCTATCATTTTTATTAAATGGAAAAAAGTTTAAATGATTACAAATGTCTCATGCCAGCAAGCGTACGGGCTATCAATGAACCTTTTTAAACATTTTCAGTAGGACCGTGAAACTGATTCAACTGTTCTGGAGGCAGTTTGGCAGCACCTATCTAAACACTGATTCTGTAGTTTTTGCATCTAGGAATTTAGCCTAAAAAAGTTACAGAAGAGTATAGGGATATGTTTATGGATTTTTTGCTATAGGATTGTTTATAACAAAAACTGGAAGCAAGCTAAATGTCTATCAGGAGGGTATTGGTTAAATTATAATACATCCATACAATGGAATACCATGCAGCCACACAAAGATTGAGGTAGATATTTATACATGATAGTGAAGCACAGAGATGCACAACATGTAGAGTTTGGCCCTATTTGTTCAGAAAAGGGATGTCTGTGTCTGTGTATGTATGCGTATGTTTATATATGCATAATATTTTCTGGGAGGGTATGCAAGCAGTGGTAAGCAATGATTACCTCCACGGTATGGCAGGCTTTGATGTTTTATTTTCTATGGCCTGTTTGAATTTCTTTACAACAAGCATAATGTATTTTATAATTAAAAACACCTTTTAGGCCGGGCGCGGTGGCTCACGCCTGTAATCCTAGCACTCTGGGAGGCTGAGGCGGGCGAATTGTTTGAGCTCAGGAGTTTGAAACCAGCCTGAGCAAGAACGAGACCCCGTCTCTACTAAAAATAGAAAGAAATTAATCAGACAACTAAAAACATATAGAAAAAATTAGCCGGGCATGGTGGCGCACGCCTGTAGTCCCAGCTTCTCGGGAGGCTGAGGCAGAAGGATTGCTTGAGCCCAGGAGTTTGAGGTTGCTGTGAACTAGGCTGACGCCACGGCACTCTAGCCCGGGCAACACAGTGAGACTCTGTCTCAAAAATAAATGAATAAATAAATAAAAATAAAAACACTTTTTAAAAAAGTGAAAAGCCTTGGTAATTTTAAAAGTATACATCAAAGAGATGCTGCTATGCAAATTGACTCCCTGCTGACATGGTTGCTAGGAGTGATGATCCCCTCTGGAAAGCTCAATGCCTGCTTCCAGTCCTGTGGCCACGCAATCCTAGAGATGGAGGGACCCAGAGGGGTGACTTGTCCAAGCTGTCTCAGCAGCTCAAGCAGTAGCTGTCTTTCCTGCTTTCTCTCTTGGACCTCCCCCTTTCCACTTCTCAGTGTCTTCCTGTATACGGGGGTGGCCCTAGCCTGACTCTGTCCATGATGGACAAAAGGAGAAAGGCCCCAGGAGGTGGCAGTTCGGGGTGGATCTGGAAATGGAGATTAGAAGCTGCTGTGTACATGTGGAATTCTTGTTTGATTTCTTAAAACTCTTTCTCGTAAGATCATCTTTGGGAGAAAGAAAGTCTAAGTTTTTTCTTTCTTCTATTATTAAAAGTGATCTATTTTTATTTCAGAAATGTTAAAATACAGAAAAATAAGTAATCACATGTTATTCTACTGCACAAATCTGGCTGCTATTAAGTTTTAAAAACTTCTCGTTGAGCTGGGCATGGTGGTGCATGCCTATAGTCCCAGCTCCCTGGGAGGTTATGGTGGGAAGACAGCTTGAGCCTGGTTCTGGGCTGTAGTATACCATGTTCATGCCTGTGAATTGCCATTGCACTCCAGCCTGGGCAACACAGTGAGACTTCATCTCTATTAAACAAAAAACTTTTTGTTGAAAATTACAGAGAAGTACACACGTCACAAGTGTATTGCTTGATGAGTTTTTACAAGCTGAGTGCACCTGTGTAACCATCACTCAGCTACCTAGAAGCTGCCCTCTGGCCTGCTCCTGTCACTGCCTCCCTGTCACAGGGAGTAACCAGCATATTTATTGTCATACTTTCTCCTGTGCATTTTTTTTGTTGTTTTTTAAATATACAGTCATAAATTGCTTAATGCTGGGGATATGTTGTGAGAAATGTGTCATTAGGCGATTTCATCTTTGTGCAAATATCATAGCGTATACTTACACACACCTGGGTGGTATATCCTCCTACACACCTAGACTATATGGTGTGACCTATCACTCCTAGGCTACAAACCTATACAGCACATTACTGTACTGAATACTGTAGGCAATTCTAACACAATGGTGTTTGTGTATCTAAACATACCTAAACATGAAAAAGATGCTTGCTTCAGCAGCACATATACTAAAGTTGGAACAGTACAGAGAAGATTAGCATGGCTCCCAGGCAAGGATGATGCACAAATTCATGAAGTGTTCCATATTTAAGGAAAAAAAAGACATGGAAAAGGTACAGTAAAAATACAGTATTATAATCTTATGGGACCACTGTTGCATACATGGTCCATTGTTAACCAAAATATCATTACATGGTACGTGACTGTAGTTGTAATCATACTGTCTCTATGTTTTCCTGTTTTCTTCCCTTTAAATATTAAAAATAACTTTTTAAAAATAAAAGCAATATATAGTCATTGTGAAAAATTAGAAAATCCAAATCAGCACAAGGAAAAAAGTAAAAAAACATCTCTGACCCTGCCCCCTTGAGAAGACCCAGGTAAATTCTAGGTGGGAAGCCTTCCTGGTCTTTTCTTATGAATAGACTCATTCTTTTCAGTAAGGATGGGATCTATTTTGTTTATCATTGCATAACACTTTTGTTTAACATAGTTTGACTATATTTACATTGCACATTATTTTCTTAAGGAAATATTCTATGGTATATACATCTGTACCATTATGTATTCAACCAGTACTATCTTGTTACACATTTAGCTATATCCTTGCCTTGGATTTAAGTATTGATTCATGTACTTAGATATGCTTAATAGATCTCCAGAAGTAGAATTGCTGGGACAAAGACCATGCCTTTTCTTAATTGGTCCCTCTGAGCCCTGCTTGTTCAGTGTATCATTGATGTCCTTAGTGAACACTTCTTTTTATTCCTGGTGGCCATCACCTTCACCTGGAAATTGGCACGGAAGCTTAGCCACCTCCATTTAAGAAAAGCAAAGAACTGTATAAGTGATGAGAAATAACAATTAATATATCAGAATAAACCTACAGAATTTCAAAAACCCATGGAAAACCTGGCCCCCAGATTATATCTTTCTTTCTGGGGTCTTAAAAGCAAAGTGTTATACAGCTTTGCATAAACTTTTCTGAGGCATACATGCATTTTTTTAAAAAATATTTTTTATACTGATATATTTTAAAAAGTATTTTGTGGGCTGGGCGCGGTGGCTCATGCCTATAATCCTAGCACTCTGGGAGGCTGAGGTGTGCAGATTGTTTGAGCTCAGGAGTTCGAGACCAGCCTGAGCAAGAGTGAGACCCTGTCTCTACTAAAAAAATAGAAAGAAATTATCTGGACAACTAAAAATATATAGAAAAAATTAGCTGGGCATGGTGGCGCATGCCTGTGGTCCGAGCTACTCGGGAGGCTGAGGCAGTAGGATCACTTGAGCCTAGGAGTTTGAGGTTGCTGTGAACTAGGTTAACGCCACGGCACTCACTCTAGCCAAGGCAACAGAGTAAGACTCTGTCTCAAAAAAAAAAAAAAAGTATTTTGTGGACATCATACCATATATATTTCTAATATTTTCTGTATAATCAAAATAACAATGATTAATCTTAAAAACTTTAATTCTTAATATCAAATATCTGGTCTAGTCAATTTTCAAATTTACCCACTTGTCCCTATATATATGTATTTTTTTTAACAGTAGAAACAGCCTTTATTGGTTGTAACGTGAAATATAAGAGGAGGGGATAGGACAGCTCCCATTCCTGGGGCAGCGTCCATAGTCTCTGCTGCTGCCCTCCGAAAAGCCTACGATACCTTTTCAGCAGATTCATCTACCCTTGTAACTAATTCACTACCATGCGTTCATATTCATTTAAAAGACTTTTGACATGTTTCATTTCTGTGGTAGGTATATAAAAACATCTATTCCCTAAATTTTTGCCAACTTTGGGTATTACTATTTTTGCCAATTTGTTATATTTTTTATTTGAAACTTAACATTATAACTCAAGCTTTTTATTTCAAGGCTAGGATTCTTCAAAAACATCATTTAAACATGGGTAGGTAATGTTCCATCAGGGGGTTCCGAGTGTTGTGTTCCCAGGGTTCCTGTGGTTAGCTAGTTTAGCTTTTCCTGCCTAATCGGTAACTAAGCCTCCAGTGGACCAGCCGCGATGGTGGACCTCATGGTGGACGTTTTGCCTTATGAGTACATGTGTTTCCCCTCCCCTCCATCAGAATCCACCTCATTGCCTGGAGGTCACGCCACCATCTTCAGAAAAGCTGGTCTCAGTGATGCGGTTAAGTGACCTCTCTACAGAAGATGATGACTCGGGTCACTGCAAAATGAACCACTACGATAAGAAGATTGATAGTCTAATGAATGCAGTTGGTTGTCTCAAGTCTGAGGTGAGGGGGCTGGGACAGCTAGTAACCCAGGCTGTGTGGGACCGCCCAGGTGGATTCTCTGTCTGGTCCCTCCACCTATGTCTCTGCAGGCCTCCTGCCCTCCTCAGCAAGGTTGCCCAGGACTTTGGATGCCCCCTGCCAGGGGAGGTACCTGGGGTAGCCTGGGACCACCACACTACCAAGGGCCTCACTATCAAGCACTCCATTGCCCTGGTGTTCTGCTCAGAGGGCCTGATTTGACTTTTGACAACAGCAGATGAAGCTGGTGGTATTATTGTCTCCATTATATGAATGAAGTAACTGGGAAACTGGGGCCTGTGCTTTACATTTTGTAAAAAGTTTGACAGAAACAAAGCCCCAAAGACACAAAGTAAATTTGCCCTCAGGGCCAGACGCAGTGGCTCACACCTATAATCCCACACTCTGGGAGGCCGAGACAGGAGGATTGCTTGAGCTTAGGGGTTCGAGACCAACCTGAGCAAGAGGGAGACCACATCTCTACTAAAAATAGAAAAGTTGACCAGGGATGGTGGCACATGCCTATAGTCCCAGCTACTTGGGAGGCTGAGGTAGAAGGATTGCGTGAGCCCAGGAGTTTGAGGCTGCAGTGAGCTATGATGATGCCACTGTATTCTAGCCAGGGTGACAGAGTGAGACTTCGTCTCAAAAAAAGTAAGTTTGTCCTCAGTTGCTGAGCTGTGTCTTGGGGTAAGATGTGGCTATGGAATTGGAAACAGAACCTGGAAGTTCAAGGTCCCCGACTAGGAAGTTCGTGGAGCTGGCATTAAAATCCAGGTGTTGACTGCTAACACGATGTGTGTCTTTAATCCTCCACCCTGTACTCAGGGTCCGGAGACCCTCCTGGAGAACCCAGGGCTGGCTGCCTGGCAACAGGCCCTCCCTCCCCATAGCCCACAGTGCAGGGATAGCTCTTCTCCTAGGTGTGCCAGCTGAACCATGGCGTGCAGCCTGGTCCATCCCCAGCCAGCAAGTCATGCAGGCTCTCTATACTCAGTTTCCTCATCCACAAAATGAGGAGAAAAGTAGCATCTCCTTGGAGAGTCAGTCTTTGTGACGATTAAGCCTGTAAGGACCTGGCACCAGGCCTGTGTAGCTCTCAGTTGGAGGGGCCCTTGTGTTTGTCCACAGCATTGGGCCCAGCAATGTGGTGCAGAGGAAGAGCCTCCCCTCAGTGGCCCCTACCTGTGTGCCTTTGCGCAGGTTAAGATGCAGAAGGGTGAGCGCCAGATGGCCAAAAGGTTCCTGGAGGAGCGGAAGGAGGAGTTGGAGGAGGTGGCCCAGGAGCTGGCCGAGACCGAGCATGAGAACACGGTGCTGAGGCACAACATTGAGCGCATCAAGGAGGAGAAGGACTTCACCATGTAAGGCGGCGCCCACCCTGCCCCCACGGAGTTCCTTCTGCCTGACCTCCCCAAGCCCCAAGCCCCAAGTCCAGAGGCAGCAGACACAGGCACTGGCACTGGCCCTATGTCCTGAAGCCTGTTCATGACACTCACACACAGTTCATAACCTGACCGCGCTCATGAGTCATACTGTGAGGCAAAAGGAGGACCCCACAGAGTGAGACGGTAGGGGGGTGGTTTGGGGGGGGGCTGTATTCAGGAAACTACTGGAAAAAGTGACATTTAAGGGGAGTTCTGCAGGCTGGCTAAGAGTTAGGCAGGTGGGTGTTGGGGAAGAAAGGCGCTACCTGGTAGGAACGTCTCTGGGAAGGCCCCAAGGTGGGGCAGCGAGTGCATCTGAGAAGTGGAAAGCAGGCCAGAGCAGGTGGGCAGGAGGAAGCCTGCAGGGAGGCTGGCAGGGGGCCAGCTCTTAGCAGCCACTTTGAGGCATTTGCATAGAGGGCACTGGGGAGCCATGGAAAGGTTGTAAGAGCAGGGGAGTGACATGACCAGACTCGGCTCCAGTGTGGAGAGCAGATGGAAGGGCTCAAAAGCGGATCTGAAAAGGGTGGTTAGGAGGCTGTGGCAATGCTGGGGGACAGAGGTGACAATGGTGGTTGTTGGAGAGACAAGCCGGGCCACAGGTGGCGTAATGTCACCTGGTATGGAGGCCCAGGTATGGTGCCGAGATAATGTGACTTCTGGCCCCAGTCCTTCCAGAAGGCCACTTGGGTCTTCCCCCTCCCCCACCATTCCCTGATGGGAGGTGAGCCTCGCAGGGCATTATGAGGCGAGCCTCGGAGTTCTGGGCATGCCAGGGTCCTGGCAGGGCTCACAGAGCCCTGTCATTCTGGCCCCAGGCTTCAGAAGAAACACCTACAGCAGGAGAAGGAGTGCCTCATGTCCAAGCTGGTAGAAGCGGAAATGGATGGAGCTGCTGCCGCCAAGCAAGTCATGGCCTTGAAGGATACCATCGGGAAGCTGAAAACAGTAGGTGGCAGACAGAACCACCCAGCCCTGGGACTGGGCCTAGAGAGCAGGCAGCTGCAGGCTGGGGTGGGGTCTTTACACAGTCATCAGGCAGACTTTATGACATCTCTAGGCTGGGGGAGGGCGCGCTTACCTCCTAGGCCCCCACCTACCACTCTCACTTCCCAGTCCCCGACCCTTGAAGCTGACCTCTGGTAGCCAGGGCCTCTGAGGAGACCACATCATGGGTGGCCTGGGATCACAGTGAGTCAAGGCATGTGGTTGACTCCTGCAAGTATCAGCCACCAGGCGTCCCAATCCTCTCTTGCCTCCTTCCAGGAAGCCTAACCGCACTCGCGCCAGTCTGCCCGCTCTTTTCTCTGCCTCTTGGCCTTGGCATGCTCAGCTCCTGCCCTGTCTTCTGGACCCACCTCCTCCAAGAAGCCTGCCCCTGACCACCATGGTCCCGGACACAGCCTGGCTCTTCTTGCCTGGGCTTCCTGGCACCAGCATTTCTTGGGTTCCACATGGGGCCTGCCCCTTCCCTTCTCCCCCTGCATTTTGTGAGACTGCCTGCTTGTCTTCCAGGAGAAACAAATGACCTGCACGGACATCAACACCCTAACGAGGCAGAAGGAACTTCTCCTGCAGAAGCTGAGCACATTTGAGGAGACCAACCGCACCCTCCGAGACCTGCTGAGGGAACAGCACTGCAAAGAGGTGAGCTTCTGGCCCCGTGTCACCCTTGGGCTCCCAGACTCAGCTCCACTCCTCTATCTAGCATTGTGTGTGTCCTCTCCAAGCCTTAGTCTCTTTGTCTGTAAGGAAAAAATACTTATTGGCACCTGACTTAGAGAGATTCAGTGAAATCATTCACGTAAAGTCAGCACCCAGTAGGATGCCGTCTTAGTTGTTGCAGAAGCTGGGCCAGGCGGCACAAGAAAGACCCTGAGAGTTAGGAGAAGGGCAGTCGGGGAGGGTTCAGCCCATTGCAGGGGCATAGGGCAAAGAAGGGAGAGTACCAGACCTGAGATTTTTGTTAGATATAAGAATGATTAATGGCTGGTAGACACGAATTATATGGTATCACTTTATTTTCTTAAAAGATATTCTTTGAAACGTGTTAGCAGATATAGTTGGCTATTATCTGTGGGTTTCATGGATTAAACCAACTGTGGATTGAAAATATTTGGAAAAATAATTGTATCTGTACTGAACATATATAGATTTTTTTCTTGACATATTATTCCTTAAACAATACAGTATAAAAACTATTTATATAGCATGTACATTATATTAGGTATTATAAGTAATCTGGAAATGATTTAAAATATATGAGAGGGCTGGGCATGGTGTCTTACGCTTGTAATCCCAGTACTTTGGGAGGCCAAGGCAGGAGGATCGCTTGAGCCCAGGAGTTCAAGACCAGCCTGGGCAACATAGTAAGACCCTGTCTCTATAAAAAAATTTTTTTTAAAAAGTTAGCCAGGCGTGGTGGCACATGCCTATAGTCCCAGGTACTCAGGAGGCCAAGACACATGGCTTATTTGAGCCCAGGATTTTGAGGTTGCAGTGAGCTATGACAGTATTGCACTCTAGCCTGGGCAATAGAGTAAGACCCTATCTCAAAAAAAGCCCAAAAACAAACAAAAAGTACATGAGAGGTTTTATGCAAATACTGCACCATTTTATGTCATAGACTTAAACATCTATCATCTGTGAATTTTGGTATATGCAGAAGGTCTTGGAACCAACTACCTATGATATCAAGGGGCAACTGTATTTTTGTTTCCTTTTTGAATTTTTAAAAAATTGTATATATTTATGGTACAACTCTTTTTTTTTTTTTTAAGAGTCAGTTTTGGCTGGGCACAGTGGCTCATGTCTATAATCCTAGCACTCTGGGAGGCCAAGATGGGAGGATCGCTTGAGGTCAGGAGTTTGAGACCAGCTTGAGCAAGAGCAAGACACCGTCTCTACAAAACAATAGAAAAAAATAGAAAAATTGGCCAGGCATGAGTGGCGTGTGCCTGTAGTCCCAGCTACTCAGGAAGCTGAGGCAGGAGGATTGCTTGAGACTGGTAGTTTGAGGTTGCAGTGAGCTATGGTGATGCCACTGTACTCTAACCTGGGTGACAGAGAGAGAGACTGTCTCAAAAGAACAAAGAAGATCCAGGGTCACACAGTGTCACCTAGGCTAGAGTATAGTGACACAATCATAGCTAACTGTAACCTTGAACTCCTGGGCTCAGGAGATCCTCTTGCCTCAGCCTCCCCAGGAGGTAAGACTACGGGTGCGTACCACCATACCTGGCTAATTTTTTGCAGAGATAGGGTCTTGCCATGTTGCCCAGGCTGGTCTCAAACTCTTGGCCTCAGGGGATCCTCCCACCTCGGCCTCCCAAAGTGCTAGGATTACAGGCACGAGATACCTTGCATGGCCCAACATGATGTTTTTTGTTTTTTTTTTGTTTTGAGACAGAGTCTCACTGTGTTGCCTGGGCTAGAGTGCCGTGGCATCATCCTAGCTCACAGCAACCTCAAACTCCTGGGCTCAAGCAATCTTTCTGCCTCAGCCTCCCGAGTAGCTGGGACTACAGGCATGCGCCACCATGCCCGGCTAATTTTTTCTATGTATTTTTAGTTGTCCGATTAATTTCTTTCTATTTTTGGTAGAGACAGGGTCTCGCTCTTGCTCAGGCTAGTTTTGAACTCCTGAGCTCAAACAATCCGCCCGCCTCGGCCTCCCAGAGTGCTAGGATTACAGGTGTGAGCCACTGCGCCCGGCCCCAACATGATGTTTTGAAATATTATATGTTGTAGAATGGCTAAATCAAGCTAATTGACATATGCATTACCTCACATACTTACGTATTTGTGATAGGAACACTTAGAATCTACTTTCTTAGCAATTTTCATATGTTCAATATATTAACTGTAGTCACCATGGTGAGCAATAGATCTTTTGAACTTATTCCTCCTGTGTAACTGACATTTTATATCCTTTGACCAGCGACATCTCCCCAGTCCCCTCCTTTGCCCCCACTCTCCCTGCTAGCCCCTGGCAGCCACCATTCTACTCTCTGCTTCTGTGAGTTCAACTTCTTTAGATTCCACATGTAAGTGCGATCATGTGGTATCTTTCTGTGCGTGGCTCATTTCACTTAATATAATGTCCTCCAGGTTTATCCATGTTGTCACAAGTGATGGGATTTCTTTTTTGTAAAGGCTGACTAGCATTCCATTGTGTATATATACTACATTTTCTTTATCCATTTATCTGTTGATGGACAGTTATGTTCATTCCATATCTTGGCTGTTGTGAATAGTGCTGTGTTAGCAAATACTTCAGAGAAGACCATCAGTATAAACATTTGTCTTCCTGTTCAAAGCAAAGCGATACCACTGATCTCCAAATGCCAGTGCCAATGAAATGATGACATTTTTCTTAGTTTAGCATTCTTTTTTTTTAACATGGTCAACTTTTCTTCTTTTTATTTTTAAAGATTAATATATAAAATAAATAATATAAAGTGGTATAGTCACTGCACAGCTTTCAAAATAAAACCTTGCCTGTAACTTAAAAGTTTCTCGGCTGGGCACAGTGGCTCACACCTGTAATTCCAGCACTCTGGGAGGCTGAGGTGGGAGGATCACTTGAGGTTGGGAGTTCCAGACCAGCCTGAACAAGAGCAAAACCCCGTCTCTACTAAAAATAGAAAAAATTAGCTGGGCGTTGTGGCACGTGCCTGTCGTCCCAGCTACTCAGGAGGCTGAGGCAGAAGGATCAATCGCTTGAGCCCAGGAGTTTGAGGTTGCTGTAAGCTAGGCTGATGCCATGGCACTCTACCCAGGGCAACAGAGTGAGATTCTGTCTCAAATTAAAAAAGAAACCAAAAGCCAACTTTTAAAAAGAAAACAAAATTTCTCTAAAAAAAGAAGAAAAAATCAATAAGTAAAATAAACTTTGTCTACATAGTTAAATCTCTTTTGTGTCTCCTTTTGCAATAATCTTATCTACCTCTCCTGAGAGGTAACCTTTATCTTGAATTTGATAGTTTTTTTTTTTTGTTTTTTTGTTTTTTTGTTTTTCCTAGTCAAGTGAAGCAGTGGGAGTGGAGAAGGAAAGAGCAAAGGAATCTGTAACTGGGAATTTGATAGTTTTTAATCACTTATGTGTTTATGTATGTCCACAAGCAACATACAATATTGTTTAGCATATTTTTAAACTTTACATAAATGATATTTTTCCATATATGTTCTTCTGAGTTTGCTTTATTCACTCAACAATATTTTTATGAGATCATTTTTATCTTTAAGGTCTAAGGTAATGAATTTTCATTGCTATGTTCCATTTTACAGCTATGCCACTATCCCTTCTTCTATTGATGGACATTTGTATTTTTAGTTGTTTAATATCATAAGCAATGTTACTTTAAGCATTCATGGACACTATCCTGGTGTACTTAAGAGTTCCTAGAATATATTTCTATCAATTTTAATAGTTATGGCCAAATTATTCTCTAAAATAGTTACATCTCTTTGATTTCTGGCTGGGTGATCTCAGGAGGTGATTTTTACCTTCAGGGCTTCAGTTTTCCCACCTGTAAAATGGGAATAGCATCTTGCATGTGGGATTGTGTGAGAATTAGAGATGATATATAGACAGGGGCTTGCATACTGCCTGGCACATAATAGGTGCTTGGAAAATAGTAGGCGCTGCTGCTGTTTGTCCTGGGACTGGTGCCTTCAGAAAACCTCTTAGTCTACCCAGTGTTTCTCCTTTTTTGCGTCTTAGTTTCTATCATCCTGGAACCCCATCTCCAGTTGGGGAGGAAGGTCAGCTAATTAGAATTCCCACCCAGTACAGGCGTTTCCTGCTCAGTCTAAGCTCATTGCGATGCCTGTCTGGCACTCTGGGCTGCACCCGCACCTCGGTGCTCACTGGGGAGTGCCCAGTGTGGTGGAGAACTGCTCTGGCTCTGGAGTCCGAGTCAGCTTCAGGGCCCAGCCCTGCCATTTCTGGCTGTGTGACCTCAGCCAGCTTGCCTACACGTCTCCCAGTCTCACTTTCCTTATTTGTAAAATAGGGGTGGTAATAGCGTGGCTTTTCGAGGCGGGGTGTTGGGTGAGTTTGCACACATAGGTTGGCAGAAGAGTTAGCAACAATTTTAGTGCCCACTGGAGGCCTGGAGGGCAGTGAGAGCCGCTTTGGTCTCTGGGCCCCTGGCCGAGCCTTTTTGTCCCATGTTCATTGCCTCTTGTTGCTGGAGAAACCATAATGCTGTCTTCTGCCAGTTTGTAGGTCCCCAGGAAACTTTGGGAACTAGGGAGCCCTTTTCTCTGGGCTTGTGAAGGGGACCTGTGGGACTGGGGGGAGGAAAGGGAGGGTGGGTGAGCCTCCTTCAAGAGACACTCTGTTGAGGTGCCAGGGAAGAAGAGTAGGGACAGGGTCACAAAGATATAAGGCCCAGTGAGAAAGTGGGCAAAGGTATGAGCAGGCAGTCAGGCAAGAGGAAACCCAAATGGCTTAGAGACCTGAGAAGATGCTGAGCCTCAGTGGTAATTGGAGAAATGGAAATGAAGACACAGGAGTGGCGTTGCCAGAGACTGGCAACAGGCAGAGGTTCGCTACTGTCCAGTGCTGACAAGTGTGGGGAAACCAGGACTCCCATGTCCTGCTCGTGGGCCTGTGAATTGGTGCAGGCATTTTGCAGGGCATTTCAGCCCCAAATCACAGTTCTCCTGACCCCTGTCATTCCTAGTCTTGGTATCATCCCTAGAGAGATACTTTGTACATGCCCAGCGATGTCCATTGCTGCAATGTTTGTAGTTGCAAAACCTTGAACATCCAGGTTTTGGGGACAGATTGAAAATGCAGTAGCATATAGAGACAGACTAGTGGTTGCCAGGTGTTGGCAAGGAGAAATGGGGACTGGCTGCTTAACGGTACGCAGTTTCATTTTGGGGTGATGAAAATGTTGTAGAACTAGATAGTGGTGATGGTTCTACCATGTTGTGAATGTACTAAATGGCACTGAATTTTACACTGAAAAATAGTTAAAAAGGCAAGTTTTATGTTATATATATTTTACCACAATTTTTAAAAATTAATAATATAGCAAAAGCCATTGAATTATATACTTTATTTTTCCAGCTTTATTGAGGTATAATTCTATATATTTAAGGCATTTAATGTGAGGATTAGATATACACATGCGTTGTTAAGTGATTACCACAAGCTAACATATCTCTCTCACCTTATACAGTTATCTTTTTTTTTTTATGGTGAGAACACGTAAAGATCTCTTAGCAGGGCCAAGGGGCATGGTGGCTCATGCCTGTAATCCTAGCACTCTGGGAGGCTGAGGAGGGACAATCACTTGAGCTCAGGGTTCAAGATCAGCCTGAGCAAGAGCGAGACCCCATCTCTACTAAAAATAGAAAACTTAGCCAAGCACACTGGCATGCACCTCTAGTCCCAGCTACTGGGGAGGCTGAGGTGGGAGGATCATTTGAGCCTAGGAGTTTGAGGTTGCAATGAGCTATGATGACGCCACTGCACTCTAGCCTGGGCAACAGAGTGAGACCCTGTCTCAAAAAAAAAAGAAAGAAAAAGAAAAAAAGATCTGTTAGCAGGCAGGGCATGATGGCTCATGCTTGTAATCCCAGCACTTTTGGAAGCCAAGGTTGGAGGATTACTTGAGGCCAGGTGTTCGAGACCAGCCTGAGCAACGGTGAGATCCTGTTTCTACAAAAATTAGAAAAACTAGCTGGGCATCGTGGTACATGTCTATAGTCTCAACTACTTGGAAGGCTGAGGCAGGAGGATGGCTTGAGACCAGGAGTTTAATGCTGCAGTGAGCTATGATGATACCACTACAGTCTAGCCTGGGTGATAAAGCAAGCCCCTGTGTCTCAAAAGAAAAAAAAAAAAATCTCTTAGCAAATTTCATGTATATAATACTGTATCTTGTTAACTATAGTCACTGTGCCATACACTTTTTTTTTTTTTTTTTTTTTTTTGAGACAAGTTCTTGCTCTGTCACCCAAGCTGGAGTGCAGTGGTACCATCATAGCTCACTGCAGCCTGGAATTCCTGGGCTTGAGTGATCTTCCCGCCTCACATCCTGAGTAGCTGGGATGAGAGGCATGCATCACCACACCTAGCTAATTTAAAAAAAAAAAATTTCTTTTAGAGATGAAGTTTCACTGTGTTGCCCAGGCTGGTCTCTAACTCCTGGGCTGAAGTGATCCTCTTGGCTTGGCCTCCCCAAGTACTGGGATTACAGGTGTGAGCCATCATGCCTGGCCTTATGCTACATACTTTAAATGGGAGAATTGT
>RJWJ010027905.1:0-21802 GCA_004363605.1 Indri indri
TCGATAAACAGTATTATAATCCACATACAGTAGGCACTAAGCAAATACAACTGAAGTTTATCTCACAACTAAAGTTTATCTCTTCAGAAAGTAAAGCATGCACATTGAGAAAAGGCAATTTTTTTTTATATTAATTCATTCAGGATATTTATGGTAGATGTTTTGATGGTTCATTTTACGTGTAAGGTGATTGAGCCATGGGGACCCAGACATTTGGCCAAACGTTATTCTGGGTGTCTGTGAGGGTGTTTCTAGAATCAGTACACTGAGCAAAGCAGATTGCCCTCCCTAATGTGGATGGGTCTCATCCAATCACCTGAAGACTGGAACAGAGCAAAAAGGCTGAGTATGAGGGAACTCTTCCTGCCTGACTACCCTGAACGGGGATGAAGGTCTTTCCCTGCCTTCAGACTAGAACTGAAACAATGGCTCTTCTTCAGCCTTAAGCCTGCCAGCTTTCCAGTGGGAACTATACCAATCATAGATGGCTCTCCTGGGCCTCCAGCCTGCAGATCTTGGGACTTCTCAGCCTCCATACACGTGAGCCAATTCCTTACAATAAATCTCTATTTTATACACACACACACACACACACACACAATTTGTTCTATTTCTAGGGAGAACACTAACATAGATGTTTTTTCTTACTGAGTTTTCATTCATATTACATAGCAGTTCTGATAAGCACCTGGAACGCAGATATTATATGGTACTTAAGATTAAATTATTGTTATTCCTGGGAATTTTGCCAGAACTATTAGAAAAGACATCTGCCCTTTCTCTAGGATCACCCCCCTGGAGCCATTTAACCACCAAGTGGAAGGAACATAGGAGCATATCTAAGAAAAAAGCCATGCAGATGTAGGCAAAGTAGAGAGATGGTGAGAAAGACACACACAGAGTATTGTAGACATAAATCAAGCCCCTCGATCCAGGTATATTTGATGCCAGCACAAGTCTTTCACTTCTCAGTTATGTGAGCAATTTATTTTCTAAGTTAATTTGAATTGGATGTTATTACTTGCAAATAAAATAGTCTTGACTAATATAACACATTCATGTGTAAAATGTGGAGTGCACTACACATGTGCATGAAAGAACTGTCAGGTGGCTTTATCCAAAGTATTGTTTAAGGTCAAAGGAGGATTAAAACTTTAACAAAATTAAAAGTATCAACATCGATATGTCTACTTGCCAAATTGAAGTGGATGCTATATAGCTCCTTTGAATTCTAGAAACATAATTCTTAAGCTATATACACATACTCAATAGAGAATATGAATTTTCAATTATTGGCATTTCTAAACTTATAATTACCAAGAGTTATCTTCAAAGACCAAACTCCTTGCCAAGGTTCCAGTTTTCCAGAGTCAAGAAAGTTAAATGAATGCATTACTTTTATTTCACTTTTAAAAATTTTTACATAGCATTTATTGAGCCCTTACTATATGTGTCATTTAGGCACAATAAACATTATCTATTTTAATGGCCACTTCACTTCTATATAAAGTATGTACTATTATTGTACTATTATAATCTCATTTTAAAGATTAATAGGAAAGATCAAAATAATGAGCCTAATAATAATAGCTGTGCTGCTAAACACTTATCATGAGTGTACTATGCCCCATATATTGTCCTAAGTGTTTTACAAGAAGTATCCTATTTAATCTTCACAATTATCTTCTGAGTAGGTACTATTATCCCCATTCTATAGATGAGGAAACTAAGGCTTAGAGACAAATGCAGAGAGCCAAGACCTGTGCTTCACAACAGGATCAGCCCAAAAGCTTTGAAAACGTTCCACATCATATCCCAGTAAATCTCATACTACCATCTGTTATACTGAAGTGCATTTCCGGTTGTTTAACGAAAACCTGAACTCATCTAATTAATACATTATTTATGTTCTTGAACTGCTGTGTGGCTTACATTTGCATTTTCCTCTTTAATTCCTTATCTCTGGAAAAGGTAAAGACCCACATTTAAGAAAATACTTATTATTTATTCCAGCTCAAATGAATAACACAGGAGCAGTGAATTAGAGTTAACACTTTTCATTTTACAAACTGTTCCGAAACTGGGCAGACATCAGATGCAAAGAAATTTTATTTCTGATTAGCAGAGCTGTTAAGAAGCTGTTACTGAACTGTGAAGTCCCACTGGAGTAAATCCTGTCCCTATCTTTGCGGGAGAACATCTTGGGTTCTGAAAAATGGCTCTCTACAAGTTTTTAGATAGTAGATATCCAAAGCACATCTTTTAAATATCACATTTTGTGCTAAAACTGTATTTTTCGGCATTTTCTTGTCAGAAAGATCGATACGATTATATGTGAACAGTTTACAAGCATAAAATGGCACTGAAAGAATTAATCCCATTAGAGAAGGTTTTAATCTACTATTTAATCCATATATGTATAAACTATATACACACACTCATACATAACAAATGCAAGTGATATTGATAGTTTATCACTGAAAAAGGTCCACATGGCAAAGTTTTATTTTTTTTCCATATAGATAACAATTTTCTTACTTTGGGAAGAATCAAAAGTATTCTTACTGTACGTATTCGCTACCAAGGGTCTCTCTGAAACCAACTGCAGAAGTGTAGGAAGGAAAAAAGAAACAAGAGGCTGGCCCTATAAATCAGTCATTACACATCGAGCTCCAATCAGTCAAGACAGGCTCCCTCGGCCAGTGGAAGGCTTGACACAGAACAGCTGCTCACTTGGAAAAGGTACCTTCCTCAACCAATTAGGAGACGTGGAGTGCTTCATCTCTAGCAACTAGCAATATTAGTTATTTTTTTAAAAAATGTGGACCTAATACTATAAAAGACAGTTCAAACTCTTAACATGGGCCAAAATTGGAATGTAATTACATCTGGTTTCTGTATTGTGATAATTAATTTTTTACAAAATAAGAACAGATCTTAAGAAGTTGAACAAAAAGAGAGAGCATTAGGTAAGGCTGACATTCTTGTACATCTGCCAAACTGACTCAGACTATAGTCTAGGCCTTGAAGGAAGCTATGATCAGGCATGTATATTAATGCATGATACACAATCTAGCACTTAATTTTGCAAAAATCTTCTTTAATAGTGATATATGGCATATACTTGTTTAAAAACTTAAATTACTTTGATAAATATTTGGAAATAGGGTCTTTGAAAATAATCAATAAATTAAAAAATTAAAAAACTGACAGTGTTCCCTAACTATATAAAGTGCCATTTTGGAGTTTTGCATGTTTGCATTGGGTGGTCTCAGTAGCCATCCCACTGTGTGTTTGCTAAGAAAAAAATAACCCCTTTCTGTTAACTAATACTCATTACCTAATTCCACCACCTTTCCCAATGCCCCCAAGAAAAATCCTGTTTGTAACTAAACTTAATTTCCATTCCAAAAGTTTGGGGTAAAAGGAAGACTTCCTTCCATCTCTATTATTTCTGAGTAGAGCCATCAAAAGTCTAAATTTCATGTTCTAGTAGTCTTATAATATTGAGCTTGAATCATAAACCTCACCCCTTGAGCCATTAACACCTTTAAATCTGCATAACTTCAGAGTCATAAGCCTGGCAGAAAACAGATTAAGCTTTAAATAAATGTTTTTGAAGATGGACTGAGATTCTTCAGTGTAACAGCTGACGCCTCTGTTTCCAGACCTCTTTTACAATGAGAACATAAACATATGTGCATAAATATTAATATAAGGACATCAAGACTCTGACCCCATCACTGAACCTGGTTTGACAGAAGCTTCCTGGACATCATACACTTCTCTGTAAGAGTAAAGCTGCATGATACTTACTGGGGAAGTAAGCCATCTCTAATGAGGGCCAGAAGATTGCTGTCAGAATCAACACTGGCTGCATCCTCGCCATCCCCGACTTCCTGGTTCATAAGTACACATGTAGTTTCTGAGAGCAACCGCAAGCTGAAGAGTCTCCATTCCACTTGAAAGAAAAAAAAATAACAAGAATATGACCACATGGAGATAGAATGTAGACAGAAGATGTAACTGATGTAATTTTTGCTGGTGTGGTCACACTTACCATTTTGGCTTTGAACCAAGGAGACCAAGGGTGGCAGGATATAATCAACAACCTAAAAGAAAGCAAGTAAAAGACTTGGTTCAAATCTCCATAAACACAAAGCTGATATCAACCAGCATCTATGTTGTTTCCACAGACAGACTCACTAATCATCAAGCTCATTTAACTCTGAAAATGTCCTCAGGTCAAAATGACTTTATGAAAATCAAAACAGTAATTTGTCAAAATCTTTAGGGTTTATGAAAGGAAATTTAGTATATAACACAAAATCTGGTTGGCATAGATTGGCATTAAACCATCAAATTAATATGTATAAGCTAGTGATCATTACTTAAGTTTAAGCTCAACAACAATCAAAATGTTGGGGGAAAAAGAGACACATAATCCCCAGGTTTTATCAAATATAATACATCAACAAAGAATTATGACAAGTTAATCTTGGTTATTTTTAGACAAAGTAGATTCAAAGGTGTAAATCTACCACTATACAAACCACCCCTATGATTTCCCAATTATCAGAGCACATAAAACATTGTTCGAAATGTAATCCAAAATATTTAAGAACATTTTTTTCCTCCAAAATACCAATGCAGAAAGGACAAATAATTACTACAGTCTAACTTTGAAACCCACTGTTCCATCTGATGAACTATTTTGGTGACAATAAACAAAATTCCTGTTGTTTGTATACCTATTCTCCTCTACACTGAGACAGGTCAGGTGAACCCAGTGACATCTTGCTGTCTATGCCAATGAAACGAAGCCCTACACAGGTAAAGATTGCCATACATGGCCAGTGGTCCATCAGTGTTAGCCTGTTCCATCTCCACTTCACATAATAAGCTTATATGTAATATTATATCTAGATATTTGTATAAGGACCCTAAGAACCAGGGATGTTTTGTTCACCCTCTTCTACTAAGTGATGGCACATCATTCAAAGCACAGATATGATGTTCCACCAAGAGCATCAAAACTTCCAATTACGTCAAAAGCAAAAACGATGCACAGGAAAGAAATACATACCGCTATCAACACTGCTCAATGTGATCGACAGCTATCTAAAGATTTAAAAATGTATATTAACAGGGGAGGACTGACATAAATGATCTCAGTGTCCATCTCAAGAAGTTTGAAACACAACAATTAAGCAAGATTGTCAGACAGGAGATGAATATACAAAAATCAATAGTATTTCCATGTACCTACAACAACCAATTAAATAACATAATTGGAAAAAGATTCCATTTACAACAGCGATAAAATTCTAGGGTATTTATGATATAATGGTCTTTACAGAAAAAAAATATTTATATATAGAAAATATATAAAATATTTACAAGTACTATGGTCATTGATGCGCTTCTGGGTTCCAGCCCAACATGTAAAGAGCTTGGAAACCATCACAACCATCCTCACAACAAAGTAAAAGATGAACAAACTGAAAATCAACAACTTCTCTTCAGATATATCAGAGAATTGCAGTCACAGGGCAAACCAGCATCTCCAAAACTGGAGAAACAGGTAAATTCAGAGAATCACAGCTTACCACAAGCAGAAACCACCACTCATACAAAAACCAGCAACTGGTACAAAAACTTAAAAGTGATTGACTGATTGTTGGAGACTGAGCATGGATTAGCTTGAGAGATTAAAAACTCCGGGAGGCCCAGCCTTAGAAGAGCCCCGAAGCTTCTGGGAGCTGTACCTCCAGGAGCCCCCAAAAAGTTCTCAGAGTGAAGATCTGAGAAAAATCCCCTGGTGCTTCTAGCAGGGGGAGGGGAAAATTAACCATTTCAAAATAGGCCCAGCACATTCTTTTGTCCCTAACAAAGGCCTGAACTCAGAGAAAACTATTTTACCACAGCCTCACCTGCTAGGGTTTTACCAAAACTTAACTGACCTGGGGGAAGGGAAATACCCAACTCCAGCCCCCTCCAGCTTTCTTGTCTCCCTCTAGCCTTCATGTTTCACCTCCAGGAGGGAAAAAAAGCTGAGAAGTACTTGTGAAGGCCATAGCCCGGTTGCACAGGCTCACTAAAAGAGTGAGACTGAATCACAGGACTACAGAACACTTCCCTTCCCCCCATCAATAGGGTTCCTGAATAACACCACAGAATTACAACTGAAAAAGCTCCCTGGCACAGATTTTAAGAAAGCATTCTCAGGAAAATTCAAAGACAAGATGAGAAACAAAGTCAAGGTCCCCAGAGGAATTTTAGTCTCTGAAATCTATAGCTACTACAACCAGTAAACACAGCCTAGCTCCTAGCCTTGGATAAACAAAACCTCGTACCAAGGCCCATTTACCTCAGATCATTTCACCTGATACTTCATTTGGAGTGAAATTTCCAGTGTTGAGAGAAAAAAGCCACCAACCTAGAAATCTATATACAGTGAAATTCTCCCTCAAAAGTAAAGGAGATATTTCTCCTTTCTCACATTAACAAAAATTGAAGAAATTTTTTGCCAGTAGATCTGCCTTGTAAGAAATATTAAAAGAAGTTCTTCAGAGTGAAGGAAAATGATATATAGGTCAGAAACTCAGATCTACATGAAGAAGAGAAGAGCATTAGAGAAGTGAATGAATGAAGGTAAAACATAGCCATTAATGAGAAGACTCAGAGGCCAATTCTCTGGAAATTAATCTGCAATTCCAATGCAGCAAAAATAAATATCCCAACGGGTTTTCATGAACTCCTCGTATTGATCCTATAATACATATGGAAACTAGAGGTTCAAGAAGAACAGAAAACTTTGAAGAACACATGGAGCAGGGAAGGTTTAGCTTTACCAAATTTCCACAATTACTATGACGGAAATAAAGTGGTACAAGCACAGGGCTAGACAAAGAGATCGATGGAATAGAGAGTCTAGAAAAGACACATATGGGAACTTAGTGACAGAGAAAGTATTCCCAACAAAGGAAATTTAAGAAAATATTCCAGTATATGCCCATATAAATCTCAAGGGTTATTTACTCTCAAGAAAATCTCAAGGGTGTTTTACTCTCAAGAAAAAAAATTTGTATAACTGATACGCCCCAACATTTAACAAACATGAATTGTATATAGACCCACATTAGATATATATGCACAGATGTAAAAGAAATTATTAACATTTAGATGAGCTCACAGTATCTAGGTAAGGAGATTTTATCACCACCACTATCAAAACTTAATAGCTACTAAGGGCTAAGAAGGAAATAAGCCTATTTATAAATATGTATACACACAAATATAAAAAAACTAACAGTACATAAATAGGGATATGTAGATAAGCCAGGGTTTCTTGGAAAAGGGGGGAGGTATGCTTTATGTTGCTGCTGCCCTTGTGTTTGATCAGAAATAAATCACTCCTAAGAGTTAGATTTAGAGACCTAAATGATAGCCATGAAATAACTTGGGTTTGTTGTTTTTTTTTTAAGCTATTTGGAGTAATTCACTATGAATTTAATTTGCAAATGTCCAGATAGAAATTAAAACAATCTTCTAGATATATAATCCATAAAATACCAGTCAAAGATGAGACATTGACACTGAAGATTTGCTCAAGATGACAGATTGAGCAAACATTCTAGCCTCAGCCTCTGGTCCCATTCCCTGGAGGTCACACACTCACCTGCAGAGGAGGACTGCTGTATAGTAAGAGAGAACAGCTCTAAAAGTGCCTAGAGTGAGCCAGCAGAGATGGGCGGGGACAGAAAGGGGCTCCTGGAAACGCAGTAAGTATGACTACCTGGGTCTAGCATCAGGACATGCTTGTTCTTTTTAAAAAATATTTTGATAACTATATTTCAGTACAAATGGTTTCCTATAGAACTCTATGCATTTTATTCATTTAAAAACATAGTTCTGAGAATGAGTCCATAGGCCTCACCAGACTGCCAAAGGCTTCCAAGGTATGAGGGTCTTTAGGGTCCAAGGTTAGATTCCCTAAGGCTAGTCAGAATGCGGCAGCAGAAAGCTCAATGAAATAAACACATGAACAAAGCAGTGTCCAATGCCAAGAATCTGCTGAGTTGACTAAATTCTTGTACCCTTCCCATACAGGGCTACAAGGGTAGGGCACCTGTACAATATTTCTAGCCAATCCACCTTATCTTGAGAAAGGACTCATTTCACCAAAGAAAAAAAATCTTTCAAACAAAATGTGAACTTCTGATTAGAGTCTTTCAAATGCTAACCAACCACCCCTGAATGGTGTCTTCCTGATAGTGTACGTCACATGAAAACTAACCTCCTAGGGCAGAGGTTAAAACCAACTCACGCATATAATTCCACACCTCTATGATGAAGTATTTTAAAGTAAACTACTCTAAATATCGCAAAATCATGTTAGGAGAAACCTTAAAATGACATGAAATCTTTCTACACTTCTGCCCCTTTGCATACGTGCTTCTCTCCTTCCCTGCACCAACTGCCCCTTCCCCCCAGTCAGTCAGCTCTTCCTTCATCCTCTTCTTCCTTTCCACCAGCTCCCAAGTAAACATGAGGCTAGGACAACCCAGGCAAGGCTCCTTTCTCAAACACTGCTGCCAGGGGGAGGGTGCCTGGCCTCTCTACCCTAGGCGAGGCTGAGGGGAAGTGGAGGCATGGATGATTCTTTCTGCCTACAACACCCGCTCCCCACCCAGCAGTCCACCCAGAAATTATCACCCACTTGCCTTCAAGACTTAGCTCAAGAATTGCCTATTCTTAAAATCGTCTCCAGACCCTGTCAGATGGAGTAGGGCTCCCAGCACACTTGGCGCACACCACCAATACCATACTCTTAAAACTGTGGTCCAATCTTTGCTTTTCAAGTTGGTTTCTTCCCCCTCTCCCAACTCAGACAGAACCCATTCAGGGCAGGGCCTGAATCTGGCTCACTACTGTCTTTTCAGTGTTTCCTTTAAAGAGATGGTTTACAAAAGGTACTTACTAAGAATATATGAGTAAAATAAAGAGTTAAAAAGTTTTCTTGGGGCCACTTTTTACAACACTGCTATAACTCTATTCCTGCTTAGTTACCCTTTAGTATACGGTGTAAGAAAAAGTTTGAAACCTATAAAAGATTTGTTTGTGCTACAGAACACCAATTTCTTTAAAACAAAACAAAACCTAATTTGCCTTTGTATCCTACTTATTAGCTGAGGTCACCCCAAACTTGAGTTTAAAAGAAAACCCTCTGCTCTGCATGCTATAATCTATTTAGTGTCTTTTCCAAGATTTCTGGTAATTCACTGAGACTTATTTACTTCCCATGGTTCACTGCCAACTCTGAGCTTCTACCTCACTTATTCTCATATTTTATTCGCTTTTTACCTTCTCCTGCCATTTGCTTCTCAGAGACTGACTATACAAAGGGACAGTGGCCAGACTAAATAACGCAATAGAACTCTGACACACAGCCTGTACAGGAATCAGAGGGGAAGCCAAACCACAACCTCGGCAGCAATCAGCCCAGAATGGTGAGGACTAGGTCAACAACTGACAGCTTCACTGTTTTTTGTAACCGCCCCCCCTTCACTTCCAACTTAAGGCCAACCAGAGAAAGCAAAATATGCTGCCCCAACCAATCACACAGGATGCCCCACTTCTATTTAACACACCTCCAGACTCCCCACGCCAATAGTCTCCAATCAGGGCACACCTGGAGTCTCCCCTGCGTTGCCTTAGCAAGCTCTGCCAGGCCCCTGCCTGAGCCTCCGCCAAATGCAAGTGATGGCTGCTAACTCCCTTGCTATAGCAGGCGCCGAATAAACAGCCCCAGTTTGTTCTCGTTTGTGTGGTCTTTGTTGGTTTTCACCCACCAGCGTAGTCATAGAACATAGTCCCTTTTCAGGGATGAAATTCAAAAGTCTCACAAGTTGAGACATATACCAGATTTTACTGAGAGTTTGGAGTGATGGAGATTTTATAACAGCAACATCAGCAATGTAACACTGAATATTAAACATCTATTTTTAATCGACTTTAATCATTTGCAACTTTAACAGTTTTCATTGACCTTCTTCCTCCACAAGCTCTGGAATCCTGCCCTATTGCCTAATTTTTGACTTCCAGGCAGCTTCCTTCTTTGTTCTGCCTCCTTTCCTTTTTCCTTATCCCCCCACCACCCAACGCATGTGCATTTCCTATGCAGACTAATTTTAGCTGCTCTGCTACCACCACTCCCCTTCTCCACCCAGGTTTCTAGGCCACGCCTCAGTCTCTGCAAGAGAAATGGAAGCTCCACACAGACCCATATATAGCCTGATGGTTATAAAAAAGGCCAGACAGATGTTTCAAGGTAAAAGCTTTTCTCTGTCTTCCACTAGACCTCATTTCCAGGAAGGAGCACCTATATGCAAAAGAGAGGTTCTCCCCACACAATCTAAGGTCACACCTCCTCCCAGAGATGGGCGATTCTCTCTTCCGAATATACTTTTAAAGAGTATTTATTTTTTATTTTCTTCAACATCCATTGATTTTTACCTAAAATCGTGGCTAAGTTCCCTAAGGACCTGAGAAATTTCAAACCCGATATCCTAACACAAAGAACAAGTTAACACTATACTTACTGATAAATCATGCTGCAGGATGTTACTTGATTTAAAAATAATACTGGGGAGTACAGTCTGACTCATGAACCTCGCTCTGCATTTTGAGATGTCACATTAAAACTGTATGAAGAAGAACCAAACAAAGGACAAAACCCAAACATCTCTACCGAATCACCTATGAGTCGCAGTGAGGAAACAATGATGACAAAATCTGGCAGACTATATGACAGAGAACATGCTCTAAACCCTCAAGTTGGCATGGCTTCGCTTACTGGTACTAGGTCACCTTGTTAAAAAAAAGAGACTGAATTGTCTGAGACAACAGACAGTGCATACCTTTTTGCTGCTGTGGAGTTAATGATTTGCTCACCAATGCTCTGCCCTTCCAGAATCTTCCATAGAATGTGTAAACATATACACCATTAAATACCACTACTACCCTAATCAAGCTCCTCTGTACTAGTGACCTATCATAAAATTCCATCATTCATTACTTTAGTGTAGGAATAATACACTTATATGGAGTAATCCAAGGAAATTTAATATTTAATGCTAGTGGCATTGATTTCTTAAAGACATTCAGCTGTGCTAAAGCTCATTGGAGGACATACCCTAAAAACAGAGACCTATCGAACTCTTTTTGAAAATAGAAATTCCCAAGTCTCATAACTTTCTTCTTTCTTTGCTCAAAAACCAGTATGCCCTTTTTAAACAAACTGTGTTTATATACATTTGTTACTGCTAAGGATCCTCAATGGCATATTCCAAATGAAATGAATGTCTGTCACTTAGAGACCCTAAAGACAGCTCTGGAACATTTAAGCCACACAATAACAAATGCATTTGAAATATGTAAATAACATTTCAATTGTTAAGCCTTATTTCATTTGCTCTTAAAGCTATTGCTACCCAAATATGGTGCTTTAATTCAACATTTTCCATTTTAAGAAATTTTGAAGATGACATATTAGAAATTCAGCAGCTTTAAACTATTAACCATATACAAATTTTCTTCTGTTTACAAAGAAAAAAGCAACAATCTTATAACCTATGGAAAGCTAAAATAATCATTTACTATGAAAGTATGTTTTATACTGTTATTTTTGTTGATGGGTGTTTTTCTTTATTTTATGTTTGTTTTATTGATGAAAGTAAACCATTTGAAATTTGAAATTTACTTTTCTTTTTTGAGACAGATTCTCGCTCTGTCGCTCCAGGTAGAGTGCAGTGGCATGATCATAGTTCACTGCAACCTTCAACTCCTGGGCTCCAGCAATCTTCCTGCCTCAGTCTCACAAGTAGCTGGGACTACAAGTGTGCGCCACCACACCCGGCTAATTTTTCTATTTTTAGTAGAGATGGGGTCTCACTCTTGCTCAGGCTGGTCTCAAACTGCTGAGATCAAATGATCCTCCTGTCTCAGCCTCCTAAAGTGCTAGGATTATAGGCATGAGTCACCACACCCATCCTGAAGTTTACTTTCTAAGAACTCAACTAAAATTCTTATTCTAACATTTCAAAATTAATCATCATTGCCTCCATTTCAGTAGACCCTAATAAATCTGGTACATCTGACGGTACAATAATTAACAAAACTATCTCAACTTCCAGTCCCCTTTTCTTATCATACGTAATGTCAACCATAATCTGCGCAGGTTATGACATCTACTTCTGCTACTTGCAGAATGGATCATTCAGAACTGAGAAAACTAGACAAAACATTGTTTAAATCTCCTTTACAGTATTAAACAGCTAAAAAGATGTTAAGGAATTCCCAAGACCACATCGGGTTGGCAAAAATTCAAAAAGTTGATAATAGGCTATTGGCAAGACTGTGGAGAAACAGGTACTCTCATAAATGGTAGAAGCCTATGCAAGGGATTCTACTTTAGTTAGATACTAACTAAAGTATATATGCACTTACCCTTGGATCCCACAATCACCCTTCTAGTGATTAAATTGGTAAATCCCGATTTAACCTGAAAATACACCACCACCAATAAGAAATGGCATGTGAATAAGGTTATTCATCGTTTGTAATTGAAGCATTAGAAGCTATCTAATGATCCAAATATGGGTTCAGTACTATACTGCTTTAAAGATCTCTATGAACTGATATGAAGTAATTTCCAACATTCATTATTAGATGAAAAAGTAAAATGCAAAAGAACATATATAGTATGTTACCTTTTGTATAAGAAATAAGGGGAAATAAGAAAACATATCTTCTCTTCACAGAAAGAAACACTGAAAGAATAAACCAGACAACAATGAAGCTGGTTACCTACAAGGGTAGGGAGGGTGTGAGGGAGAGGTGGCGGAGTGCGAGGGATACGCATCTGAGGGAAGGCAGTGAGTGACACTGCTCTGAATACATCTTTTTCTATGGTTTTGACTTTTGGATGCATGTTAATGTTTTACATATTCAAAAAATTAAAATCAACAAAACAGGAAAGAGCAAAAGAAAACCTAAAATTGAAAGCAAACTGAAACAAAACTGTATTTCAAATGGATATTGTAACCACACTAAGAGCGGGGGTTTGGGGTAGCTAACCCAAGTGCCTTATGAACACGATATTGAACCCAGTGTGGCCTGGGGGTGACTGAGCTAGGGGAGACAAGGAATTCTACAAACAAATCCTGACCTCATTAGGTTTGCTTCAGTATTGGTTTGGGTGAAGCAATTCTGTAACAATTTCATATGTGTTACAGGATTAAGCAAATAAGAAAATGTGCTGATGTTATTGGAAGCCAGAACCTTCACAAAGGAAGAAGAGACACAGAAATACGGAATGGGGGAAGACAAGAGAAAACTACGTGGGGATGGACTGGATAGGAAGATGGCAGTGTGAACCCATTTCAAATATGTATATGTGTGTGCACATGAATGTACATGTAAGTACACACAGTCGTGCCTCGGTATCTGCGGAGGAGTGGTTCCAGGCAGAGCGTGCTCCAGGGAGTACATGTGTAAACATGTACTTAGGTAGGAGCTGTTATGGAGGGAAGAATAGAAAGCTGTGCACCCTGAGGAGGGAGTGAGCAACTCTGCTGACTGGAGGAAGGCAGCCTCACAGCAGCGACCTTAGAACAGGGCCTGAGGGAAAAGGAGGAGTTGCGGTGAGAAGGGAAGGAGGCTGGGTTAGCATAGGAATGCTAAGTACAGTCCTCCCTTAGTATCTGGGAGGGATAGATTCGCAGACCTCCCCTATACCAAATCCATGGGTCCTCAAGCCCTTTACATAGTATAAAATGGTATAGTATTTGTATATAAACTACACACATTTTCCCCATGTACCTTAAATCATCTCTAGATTACTTATAATACCTAACACAATGTAAATGCCATGTAAATAGTTGTTACACTGCATTTTTTATTTGTATTATGTTTTATTGTTGTATTTTTTTTTCCTAAATATTTTCTAGCTGCAATTGGTTGAATCCATGGATGTGGAACCTACGGATACAGAGGGCCAACAAGTTGGGGAACCTGTGGCCCTCTAGAACCCCAAATACGGCCCCTTAACTAAATCCAAACCTCGTAGAACAAATCCCTTTATTAAAAAGGATCTGTTCTGTCAAATTTGGATTCAGTCAAAAGGCTGCACTCAAGGATCCGGAAGACCATCTGTGGACCTAAGACCTCTGACTGGCTGTTATAACAAAATTCCTTAGACCGGGTAATTTATACACAATAAAAATTTATTTCTTTCAGTTCTGAAGACTGGGAAGTCCAGGATCAAGGCACGAGCAGGTCCAGTGAGTGTCTGGTGAGGGCTGCTTCCAAGATGACATCTTTTAGCTGTATCCTCACATGGCAGAAGGAGTGGAAGGGCCAAACCATCTCCCTCTTATAATACAAGGGAACTAATCCCATTCATGAGAGGGGAGCCCTCAGGACCTAATCACTCCTGAAGGCCCTACCTAATCGCCAACGTGATAGTATACTATATATGTATACACTACACACACACACACACACACACACACACACACTAGTATACTATCACATTGGGAATTCAGTTTCAATATATGAATTCAGGGGGATACCTTCAGACCATAGCAATGTATATATATGCATATATTTCCCAGCTCTGTTTCTTGGAAGGGCCTAGAAGCTAAGATATCCAAGGAAAAAGAAAGTACACTTAGTGTTCCAATCTTGGTCTCTAAATGCCATTTCCCACTAAAGGAAACCAAGGCTCCTCAGAGAAATGACTAATTCCAGAGTAGTCACAAACTAAGGCAAGAATATCTTGCTGTGCCAAAAAGTAAGAAAGCATTCAAAAAATGATAGGGTATGTCATAAGGACACTTGAAAGAAGCCAACTTGAAAGGGCTTGCACTAGCCAAATCTAGAAAATTTCAGCACCAAAATAATTAGATATAGTAACGAAGCCATGGACAAAAATAGGAATGTGTGGTAGACAGACCAATCCCCGCCACCCTCCAAAGATGTCCACATCCTGATCCCTGGAACCTTTCAATTTGTTACTTTACATGGCAAAAGGGACTCTGCAGGTGTGATTAAGTTAAGGGTGGGGATTATCCTGGATTATCAAGGTGAGCCCAATATAATAATAAGAGTCCTTATAAAAAGGGAACAAGAGGGTCAGAGTCAGACAAGATACTACAATGAAAGCAGAGGTCAGAGAGAGACTGAGGGTGCTGGTCTGCTGGCTTTGAAGACAGAAGGGGTCACAAGCCAAAGAATGCAGGTGGCCTCTAGAAGCTGGAAAAGCAAGGAAACAGATTCTTCCCTTAGAGCTTCAAGAAGGAACACAACTATGCTGACACCTTGATTTTAGCCCCAAACACCATTTCAGACATGTGACCCTCCAGAATTGTAAGATAATAAGTTTGTGTTGTTTTAAGCCACTAAATTTGTGGTAATTTATCATAGCAGTGATAGGAAACTAATACAGAATCAAAGCTAGATATGCTTATTCATAACAGTTAACTTTGCAAAAAAAATACACAGTCACATGCTGCATAACAATGTTTCGGTCAATGATGAATTGCATATATGATGGTTGTCCCATAAGATCAGAGCTGAATAATTCCTGTTGCTGCATAAGAGAGCTGAAAAATTCCTATTGCCTAGTGACAACTTGATGATCCTCACCCCCTATGTAGGCCTAAGCTAATGTGTGTGTTTGTGTCTTAATTTTTTGTTTGTTTGTTTTGAGACAGGGTCTTGCTCTGCTGCCCAGGCTAGGATGCAATGGCATCGTCATATCTCACTGTAACCTCAGACTCCTGGGCTCAAGCAACCTTCCTGCTTCGGCCTCCCCACACCACTAGGACTACAAGCATGAGCCACAAAAAAGTTTTAAAAGGAAAAAGTTTTAAAATTTAAAATAGAAAAAAGCTTATAAAGATAAAAAATATGTTTGTATAGCTATACAATGTGTTTTTTATTTTAAGCTAAGTGTTGTAAAAAATCAAAAAGTTAAAAAAATTTAAAAGTTTATAAAGGAAAAGTTATAGTAAGCTGAAGTTAATTTATTACTGAAGAAAGAAAAATATTTTTATAAATTTAATGTAGACTAAGTGTACAGTATTTAAAGGTCTATGGTAATATACGGTAATATCCTAGGCCTTCACATTCACTCACCGACTGACACACAGCAACTTTCAGTCCTGAAAGCTCCGTACATGGTAAGTGCCTATACAAGTGTACCATTTTTTATCTTTTATACTGTATTTTCACCATACCTTTTCTATGTTTAGATACACAAAACACTTACTATTGTGTTACAACTGTCTACATTATTCAGTACAGTAACATGCTGTACAGGTTTGTAGCCTAGCAGCAATAGGCCATACCATTTAGCCTAGGTATATAGTAGGCTATTCCATCCAGGTTTGTGTAAGTACACTCTGTGATGTTTGCACAATGATGAAATTGCCTAAGGATGCATTTCTCAGAACATAGCCCCATCAAGTGAGGCATGACGGTATACACAGGTTGAGCATCCTTTATACCAAAATCTAAAATTAAAAATGCTCCAAAATTTGACACCTTTTTTTCCTTGTTTAGAGATGGGTGTCTCACTATGTTGTCCAGGCTGACCTCAAACTCCTGGGCTCAAGCAATCCTCCCGCCTCAGCCCCCCAAGTAGCTGGGATTACAGGCACATGCCACTGTACCTGGCTTGCAACTTTTTGAGCACTGACAACGATGCTCAAAGAAAATGCTCATTGGAGCATTTCAGATTTCAGATTTTTGGATTATGGATAGTCAAATAGTAAGCATAATGCAAAAAAATTCCAAAACCAAAAAAGAGTCTGAAATCTGAAGCATTTCTGGTCCCAAACACTTTGGAAAAGGGATAATGAACCCATATATAGGTTTACATTTACCAAGTTCTATATAATTTTTTTCATATTTATATAAATGTTTTAACTCAGATATAACATACATAAAGGCGTACTTAGCCTGAGTATGTAATTCAGTCAATTTTCATAATATGAACACACTTACATAGTAACACCCACACAAAGGAACAGGAAGGATATCACGAGGCTCCCTTGTAGCCCCTGCTGGTCACCACCTACCAGTCACCGCCCAAGGGTAACCACTATCCTGACTTGTAATAGATTTGTTTTGTCTGTTTTTAAACTTTATGCAAGTGGAATCATAGTATTTTATATTTGTTAACTTAAGCTCAACATTAAGTTCGTGAGATTTATCCATGTTGTTAAAGTCCAACTGTAGATCATTCATTTTTTCTGTTGTAGGATATTCCATGGTATGACTATACCATAATTTATTTACCCACAGATTGTTGATGGGCATTTGGATAGTCTCCAGTTTGAAGCTATGAGCATTCTTGTATATGTATTTTGGTGAACAAATGTTCACATTTCTATGAATATATATTAAGAAGTAAAATTGCTGAGTGATAGTGTATACATTGTACAGCTTCCATAGCTACTGCCAAAGGGTTTTCCAACGTGCTTGTACCAATTTACATTCCCACTAGCAGGTTCTAAGTTCTGTTTGCTGTACATTCCAATCAATACTTGGTATTAACTCAAATAATTGATTTAACTACATCTAAATTATTCAGTATTTATTAGCTTTGAGGCTCTAGTTTAAAAATTGACAAAGGGGAAAGGTGCTTCATAAAAAAGTATTATGGCTTAGCTTATTTTCTAAAGTCAAGAAATAGAAATACATTTTCAGAAAATTATGTGTATTACTACCAGAATTTTCTAACAAGTCACCTTTATTTCTCCCTTTGCTATGAGTAAGATTTTTTAAACCACCATGAGGGGGAACAAATTCTCTTTACAAATCATTGTGGCTTTCTGATTGCTCTGTAGTCCAGACAGGTGACTTCCAACTCTGAGGCACTAAATGGTCTTTAAAAGTCTGGGAAAAATGTGAGTTAAGCACTTGTGCTTAGCAAGAATTAAATGAATTTAGCCACTTCCACATAATAAAGTATTGATCAGGAGCCTTGAATACAGTGTGTGCTAACATTTCAAACAATTTTATGCTCCTTGGGGTATTGGATCTTCATCTTCATGTATTCCAGTCATGTTCAAGAACAAGTAATTAGAAAATTTCCCATGAGTTATAGCATTAAAAGTATTTTTTATGAAGCTGGTAAGTTGCAATGATACCTCATCTATCACAATAGAGGCTATCATTTCAATAGTTAGTATGCTTGCATTTCCTGATTAGAAAATAAACTAATTAAATTTCAATTCAAACGCGGTATAGACATTTATAAACACTGGATCTTAACAAATTAGCTATGAGGTTATTGCTCATTAGGCAAAAGAATCAATAGCAACATCTCAGCAAACAATTTCTCTATTGAAGACTCAGAAGTCATTGCTCTGAAAATGACCATGACAAACAGAATTTCTAGCTATGGTGGGTATGGTTACTTGGATTAACTCTTACTGAAAACAATGAAAAATGCCAGATACAATACGAAAACTTCAAACCCTAAAAACTCTTAAGATCTAAAAAGATAGTGGGAGGATTTTCAGACCAATTTCTGAATGAACACCTTAAGTAAAGAGTTGAGGAGAACATTAGTGCACTGGACTGATTGTGACCAGGAAGCATTTACCAACAATACAAACATGAGGGCTCCAGTGGGGCCCCTGGGCCCACGTTCCCCTGGCATATGGAGTTTGGGGAGTCTCCTTACACTGAGCAGGGCACCTGCAAGAGAGGGGATTACACTCTCAGAGTAATGAAAAATCAGACCTAGTCACCCATCCCTCTACACACATTCATATTCCTAAAAACTGAGAAGGCTGCCTGGGAAGTTATGGTCTCAGACCTACATTCTCAGGTATTTGTACACTGAGTACAAATGACCTTCTTCTGAGGTAGTGTCCCAGCTGGCAGAGCCCTTAGAAGCAGAAGCAAACATGAAGCCTTTTGGTAGCAAGGAATAGCCACACTAGGTTTCAGGGAATGCCCACAAATGGATTTCAAGGATGATGACCAGCACAGAGTAAACGATAATCGGGCCTCCAGAAAAACATGATTCGGGCACAAACGAGATATAACAGACACCACAGACAAAAGACAATTTTCATAGTCTTCAAATATTGGAATTATCACACATACTATAGAACTACACTTAACGAATGCAAATACATAAATCACAAACTGGAAAATATCTACAGGGAACAGGAAACTATAAAAAGCAATATAGATTTGGGGGGAAAAAAAAAAAACCAAACAGAATTTCTAGTGATGACAGACTTCTATAAATGAAAAATAACCAAAATCAAAAACTCAATAGCTCTATTTGGCAGAATGGCTAGAAGACAGAAATAGAACAAATTAAATCATTCAGAATGTAACATTAAAAGAGAAAAAGATGGAATATATGAAAAGACAGTAAGAAGTATAGGAAATACAGTGAGAAAGTTTAATGCACATGTGATCTGAATTGCTGAAGGAGACAGACCAAATGACAGAGAATAAGCCAAGATAATGGCAGGGAATTTTCCAGACTGATGAAAAAAGGACAATCCACAGATTCAATAGGCACAGAGAATCCTGAATAGAATAAGTATAATATAAATTTATACTTAATTATATCATAGTGAATCTACAGAAAACCAAGGACGCAACGCCCAAAAAACATTTTTAGGAGGACACAAGGGACAAAAAGAGAGAGTCCCTTCAGAGGAAAAACTAAAAGCTAAAAGCTCAATAGCAACAATTCAGAACATAAAATAATGAAATAACATATGCATGATGCTAAACAATCCTAGCAAAAATAACTGCCAACCTAGAATTTAATGCTCAGAAAAAATATCCCTCAAGAAATAATGACTTTATCAGCCAGACAGTTTGCCACTAGTACACTCAAGCTATAGGAAACCGTAAAGGATGTGCTTCAGTCAGAAATAAGAGAAGACAGAGGGAAAGCATGAGAACTAAGAAGGAAAGAAGAACAAAGAAAGTAGTGAATATGTGGACAAATGTAAACGAACATTAACTATACTAAAGTAGTGATAATAAGGTCTGGCAGAAGTTTAAAAAAAGAGAAACAAGGCAGACTTAAAAATACCAGACAATGATAACATATATATCATGAGAGACTGAGTCGAGTTAAGTAGGCTAAGGTCTGTATATTACTTAAGGAAAAGGAAGTTTCTAAGTTTAGCTTTTAATAAGTTAATATGCATGATGTCAATTTTAGGGTAAGCAGTACAAGAAAGAAAGAGAGTATACAAATACCAACCTTACATAGGGAAAAAGCAAAAAAAGAAAAACTAATCAATAGCACAAGGGAGTAGACAAAAAAGTATGCATGAAAAAAAGTTTGAAAGAAGATAGTAGAAAGAACAAAAAATAGACCAATAAGTACAGTGCATAAATGGAGTACATGTTGCAGTTACAAGTCAAAAATTGGACAAATTAAATTACTTGAAAATATTATATTTTCATGACATAGATCTAAAACATGAAGATGTTGGAAGGAAAAGAATGAAAAAAGATATATCAAGCAATATTAACCAAATAAAGCCTGTATGATTGTATTAAGGTGGGACAAAACAGAAAGTAAGGCAAAAGACATTACTAGACATAAAGAAGGTCACTTCACAAGGAAAAAAGACTGATTTCATAAGAAGACATAATTTGAAATTTGCATGTGCCTAGTAACATGGCCTCAAAATATATAAAACAAAATCTCTCAGAACTACAAGAAGAAATAAATTCATAATAGTAGAAGATTTATACATGCTTCTCTTAGTAATTTATAGAACAAGCAGGCCAAAGTTAGTAAGGACAGGAAAGATTTGAACAAGATGACTAATAAATGTACCTAATGGATATATATTGAATACTGCACCCAACATCTGCAAAATATTCTTCTCAAACATACAGAACATCTACAAAAAATAACCTAATAATGGGCTAAAAAGCAAGTCTTAATAAATTTCAACAGATTGAAATCAGAGAGTATATTCTCTAACTTCAAAGCAATTAACCTAGAAATCAATTATACAAAGTTACGTGTAGCCACATGAAATTTAAATACACATTAAATAACCCATGAGTCAAAGAAGAAAAATAGAAAATATTTTAACTAAAAGATAACAATTCTATATACCGAAACTTGTGGGATGCTGCTAAAGCAGTATTTAGAGAGAAACTTAGTCTTAAATTCGTGTATTAGAAAAAAGTATGGAAAATTAACAAGCTAAATATTTATCTCAAAAAGTTAGAAAAAGAATACAAAATAGACTCAAAGAAAGGAGAAAGGAAATACGGATGATTAGAGCACAAATAGATGAAATAGAAAAGAAACATCATAGAGGAGATCAGCAAAACTGAATAATGGCTCTTCAATGAAGTCAATAAAACTAACAAACCTCTGGTTAGATTGTTCACGAAAAAAGGAACAATAAATATCAAAAATTTTAAAAGAAGACATCAGATTACATAGTACAAAAAGATGGCAAGAAAATATTATGAACCTCTTTATGTCAATAAATTTTAAAAACTAAATAAAAAACCAAAATCTGGCCGGGCGCGGTGGCTCACGCCTGTAATCCTAGCACTCTGGGAGGCCGAGGCGGGCGGATTGTCCTGAGCTCAGGAGTTCGAGACCAGCCTGAGCAAGAGCGAGACCCCGTCTCTACCAAAAATAGAAAGAAATTAATTGGACAGCTAAAAATATATATAGAAAAAATTAGCCGGGCATGGTGGCACATGCCTGTAG
>RJWJ010027906.1:0-21930 GCA_004363605.1 Indri indri
TGTGTGTGTGTGTGCACACGCAGTTTATTATGGGACTTGGCTCCCATGGTTATGGTGTATCCAAGTAGTCTCATGAAGTACCGTCGTCAAGCTGGGGACCCAGGACAGCCAGGGGTGTAATTCAGTCTGAGCCCAAAGGCCTGAGAACGGGGGAGGCCACACTTATAAGTCCCAGAGTCCAAAAGCCCAAGAACCAGGAGCTCCGACGTCCGAGGGCAGGAGAAGAGGGATGTCCCATCGAAGACAGAGCAGATTCCTCCTCCCTCCACCTTTTTGTTCTCTCTGAGCCGTCGGTGGATGGGACGGTGCTCGCGTTGGTGGGTGATCTTCTTTACTCAGTCTACGGAGCAAGTGCTCATCTCTTCTGGAAACACCTGCACAGACACACCCGGAAATAATCCTTTACCACCTGTCTGGGCACCCCTGGGCCCAATCAGCACAGTCTGAGTCCCAGGTCCTCCCCTACCTGTCCACTGTGGGGACCACCCTGCATCCTGCAGTACTCTAGGTACTGGCGGGAACCCACTGTGCCCAAGTCCCCGCACCACTAAGGGCCACCAGGTCCTTTATTATCCAAATGTCCGTATCCATGAGAGGACAAGTCCAGGGCCCTCCCCAGCCTTCTGAGGATTCTGGAAGACTGTGCTTACCTTGCCTGGCTCACCTGCCACCTCCCAGTCCCCTGCTCCGGAGCCAATTCCAGATCTTCCCTGGACCCCTCCCCTCCCGAGGCTGCCGCCCCCTCCCGGCCAGGCACAGAGCATCCTTCCCCAGGCACCATCCACAGAAGCCAGTTGTGCCTGTCACAGACTCTCACCAAAGATGTGGGAGGGGAATTACAGCACAGGACGGAAACCGCTTAAAATAGAAGAGCAGAAATCACGGCTCCCGCCTTGCCCTGCCAGTCCTCACCGCAGGGTGTATCCTGAGTGCTCCTCCCGGGTGGGCCGACGCCATTCCGCAGGCTCCCCTGCTTCCTGTGCACGGGGGCTTTCACCTCTCTGCTCTCGGTCTGCCTGTCTCTGCCTGTGTCTCTCTATCTCTGTCTCCCTCTCTCTCCCCCTGTCTCTGTCTGTCTGTGTCTCTCTCATTCTCATTCTCACCCCTAGGAGTTCAGGATCCTTGGGGCTGCTGCCAGAGGGAGAGCAGCATCCCAGTGACATCGTACCCATCAGCTTGGCTCTCAGCCCGTCCCATCCCTGAGCCCCACCGTCCATAATCAGAAGACCCACTGCGGGGCCGGCCTGAGCCCCCCAGCTCCTTCTCCCTGGGCCGCTACTGTTACCAGACTGGCTGGTACTTGGCAATAGCTTTTGATTAACGTGGCCCAGATCAAATCCTCAGGCCATGCTCAGAAATACTTGTTTCTCTCCATCATCAACAGTCTCTCCCTGTGAAGGCGGGAGAGGGTAGAGCCAGACTGCCCTTCCTGCAAACCCCAGGAATAAGAGACCCCAAACCATCAGGTACATATCCAGTTGAGGTTCATGCTCTCTACGTGCTACAATGTCCCAACATGCTAGGTACTTATTAGCTGTGTGGCCTCGGGTAAGTTACTTTCTCTGGGCCCCAATTTTGTCATCTGTAAACTGAAGTTTCATTTTGTATTTTTTTTAAGAGATAGGGTTCCAGTCTGTCACCAGGCTGGAGTGCAGTGGCACAATCATAGCTCTCTGCAGCCTCAAACTCCTGGGCTCAAGCGATCCTCCTGCCTCAGCCTCCCAAGTAGCTGGAACTACAGGTGCACGCCACCACACCCAGCTAACTTTTTAATTTTTTGTAGAGACAAAGTCTCACTATGTTGTCCAGGCTGGTCTCGAACTCCTTTTCTCAAGTGGTCCTCCCTGGCCTCCCAAAGTCCTGGGATTACAGGCGTGAGCCACCACACCTTAAACTGAGGTTGATATTAGCACTGCCTCCTACAGTATTATGAAGATTAAATGAGTTGATGTATTAGAGCAGTGATATTTCTTATAATAAAAATAATAGTTATGTTAACTGCAGAGTGATATGTTATTATTAATATTATTATTACCTGATGCATATTCTTTTCCCTTTTAATCACCCTGGACAGAGTTTTGCCTTCTTTCCTGAAGAATCTTTGCAAAAGCAAACACACAGTGTGGAGTCAGTCCATTTCTAGCGGCCACCAGCCTTGTGGCCAGTTCTTTGAGCACCGCCTGAGTCACCCTGCCGCAGGAACAGGCTCGGCATGTGCTCACAAGCATCTGAGGACACACACACACATGTGTGCATCGGTACGCACATGCCCCGGCACTGCCGCCTCTCTCCTGCCTGTTGTCCAAAGCCCACGGGAAGAGGGAAGGAAACCTGGTCTTCTAATTCGGTTGCCCACTGCTTTCCCTGGAACCTGTGTCTGCCGTGGCCGTCTGCAGTGACATCTGCAGGCGGTGGGCACAGAGTTCCTGCTGACCCCCCAGCAGACACGGTGACCCAGCTGCCTGCTCTCCCTGACCACAGTTACTCAAAGAGAGAAGATCTAGTGGGAGCACGTGTGTGCACAAGTGTGTGTTCATATGGGTGTGTGCACGCATGTGTGTGTATGAGTGTGCATATGTGGCATAGCATTGTGTGCATGAACATGTATGTGCACATGGTAAGCGTGCATGAGTTTGCTCTGTATGTGCACACAAGTGTGCACGTGTGCGCATATGCACTCGCCCCTCCTCCGTGTTAGCATCACCACGTGCATCTCCAGGCGTCTGATTTATTAACGAGGACAATACAAGGAGAGTGTGCCTATTATTTCTGGTGTCCGCATCAGCTCCTGACAGCTTCGTGGAATTGAAATATCTTATTTAATGCGAGTAAGAATCATTTTAAATATCAACTGTGACACTCAAGGACTCGAACCAAAAAGGGCATTGTGTGTTTCCCCGTGTGCTGGAGAAGATGCCACATTTGTTAGGCAGTTATTTTCTCCCCTTCTCTTCTCTTGTCTCTAAAAATGCAATTATCTGTCCTGGCTCTGCCTCCCACGGTCGCCTTGTGCCCTCCACCCCAAGCCCATCTCGTCACCTCGGAAGAGTGGACGAAGCCTCAGGGTCCTGCCGGATTAAAATCAGGACACTCTGTGACTGGGATCACAAGAACCGGTGCAGGTTCTTGTCGTGTCTTCCTTCGCCTCCCTTCTTCTGCCCCGGCCCCAAGCCAGCCCCTAAGGCCCTCTCTCCACCGCCTGCTCCTTATGACCACATAACGGGGAGAAAGCAAAGCTCCGTCCAGCCAGAAGATTCTTCCGTACTCTGCTGCTGTCAAAAAGCCCGAGGAAGCTCTATGTGCAGCCATGGAAAGATCTCCAAGGTATGTTGTCAGCTGCACAAAGCAAGGAGCAGAACAGTGCATCCAGGAGGCCGTGTGCCTCTTGTTTATAAAAGGGAAGGATTATAAATTTGGATTTGCTTGCATTTGCATAAAAAATTTGAAAAGATACTCAAGAAACTATTAACGATGGTTTCCTGCCTCTGTGTGCTGGGGCGTCAGGGATGACAGGGCGGCTGGATGACAAGATCTTTGCTCTGTAGTTTTTCTTTTATTCTTTGAATTTTGAATCATGCGAATATAGTTGCTATAATAAATAAGAACTTAATAAGTACACAGTCCTTTGTGGGGACCCCAGGATAGGTGAATCCAGGTGTGTGCCAGGTCCTGGAGGCCACACCCCCGTGGCTGTTGCTCATCAGATGGAGAATGAGGTTGCAGTCACCCCGGAAGCGGCTCTGCTGCGCACCAGCACCGCTCCTCAGCCCTGGAGCAGCCCGGCTCGGGCCTTTCCACCTTGCGGAGGCAAACGGGAGGTTAGAGGCTGGCAGCTGAGGAATGTGCCAGGCAAGGGACTCTGTGGTCCCCTGGTGCTTGGTGTGGAGCCCTTAAAGGAGCCCTACTCAGTGGGGAGGGCTCCTACCACACCCTCTTTGCCCTCCCGTCTGAGCCTACATACCTCATCCCAATACCTTCGGCTCCCCAATCTGTCCCCTCATTTGACAAGCATCTGTACAGCACCTGCCACTTGCCAGGCGTTTATATCCAGGGCCTCTTGGGACACTCTCATCAGAGATGGTCATCATTATCCCCATTTTATAGATGGAGAAACCGAGGCAGGTTTCCATAACTCACCCAGGCCATACTCCTAAGAAAGAGCAGACGTGAAAGTCAAGCCCAAACCTTCCCGACGTGGAAGTCTTGGTGCTTTCTCCAAAGCCCCGTTTCCTCCTGGGTGGATGAGGTGTGGGCAGTGCTGCCCGGGTCCTCCCTCCTCCAGAAGACACTTCATCCGCCCTCCCTGACGGGGCTGGACTCAGCCAGTTCCCTGCTGGGCTGGCAGCCACCGGTGGGAGGGGCGGGCAGAGCTGCGGGCTGAGTGTGTCCTGACGGTCCAGGAGGGAGCAGGGTGGAGATAATGAGTGCTGTTACTGTCATTATCAGGGATGCTTACAGAGCACTGGATTTGCAAACCGAGATGCTGGCCAAATGCCTCTTCCACCCGCCTGGGAGGCGGAGAGACAAGAGCTGCAATTTGGGTGGAGTGAAGTGGGTTTCCCTGGTAGGAAAAGGCAGTGGGCGGAACCGTTACTTTAAATAATGTTGCCTGTAAGCCAGAAATAGGTCTTCCAGGCAGGGAGCACCAGGAGGCAGGAGGAGTGAGAGAGGGCCTGCGCCCCGCACTGCCGGGCCAGGGGGCACCCGCCTCCACCACAGAGGGGGACAGAAAGGAGGCCTCCCAGCCCGCCGACCTTCCTCATGCCCTGGTTGGAGCCTGGGCGTTCCTGGCTGAAACAAATGGACATAGAGACTTCTGCAGAAACAGACTTTATTAAAGTTTAAACTTCACCACACTTCACTGACATCAGCAAACAAATCCAGATCCTACGAGTCCCCAGTGTCTTTTTTTATAATGCACACTTAAATTACATGCACAAAGTGTGTTTTTCTGTTTTATTTTTAAAATAAAAGCAATGTATGCATACGATAAAGAAAATTCTAATGGCATAAACAGACATAAAATCAAAAAGTAGCAGTTTCACTCCCTCCCCATCCTGGATGCCTCTCCCCAAAGAGAGATAACACATTCTAGAGTATCCATCTCGGAAAATTTTTATGCACATACCAGGGTGTTTGTGTGATTATGCATGTGCGTGTTTGCACATGTGTATTTATATACACACATACACAGAGAAATACATTAATATTTCAATTTACCCCAATGGTATCATACAATCATATCATAACACTATTCTTTGATTTTTTTTTGGCAACAAACTTAAATTATTTTTATTGGCTCAATTTGCATGATCCAAAACATTAAACTAACGGTTTGGTAGCCTGTGTCAATGAACAGCAGTGGATAAGAATACATTATCATCCTTGTCCCTAACGGTCAACTCCTATACTGTTTAGCATCTTGCTACCTCATGTTTTTATTCACAAAACTCCCCTCTGCTCCCAAGCTTTGATCTCTTCCAAGCTCTGTGTATCTCGGAGACCTTCGTCCTCCATCCCATACAGACGTTCTCCATTCATTCTGCAGCTGCGGCATCATTTATTGATCCAATTCCATTTCGATGAATGTTTAGATTGCTTCCAGTTTTTGTCTATCTCCGCAATTAGAAGCAATGCCACAGTGAACATCCTTGTACGTATTTTTCGGCACATAGTTGCAAGTACACCCAACAGGCCAGCTCCCAGGAGTGCCACCTCTGGGTCAAAGAGCTTGCGTGTTCTAATTTCGATAGATTTTACCCCAAAGGCTGGACCCATTCACAGTACCACCAGCAAACCTTCCCTTCCCCCTCACTCTTGCCAGCACTGGATTTGACCATTCCCAAAACTCTTTGATAGTGTGACAGGCAGACCTCATCTCGTCGTTCTGGTCTTAATTTCTTTTGTTAGGGCAGACGTTGAACATCCTCCCGTGACTTTATCAGCCATTTCTATTTATTTTCCTCTCTCTGGTGCTTTTTAGTAATATCTGATTCCATTTCCAAAGGTAGAGGGCTTTTCCCGCCCCGCTCTCCTTCCGTCTCCTCTCTCGGGTCACCCCATCGCTTTAGAGACCCAGACAGTTTCCCCAGAGCTGCTTTCGCTTGCCTCGGGGGAGACAGGGCAGCCAGCGGGAGAGAGCCCCGCAGAGGAGGGGAGGACGAGGCGAAATAGGAGCAGAGATTTGCCAGAGCTCGGGCACTCACTGTGTCCCCCGTCATCACGCTGTGTGCGGTAGCAAGAGACAGATGAGAGCTGCAGCTGGTGGCAGAGATAAGAGGCTCCAGCATCCAGAAGGTTCTGGGTGATGGGGCAGAGCCCAAGTCAGGCCTGTGCAGCCCGGGACGGAAGGTGGGGCCCTTGGGGGTGTGATCTCAGTGTGGAAGCCCCTCACAGCCAGGCTTGGAGTCAGAAAGGCTCTAGGAGACCCTGGCCCTGCCTCGTACTGTGTGGGAAGCTACGCGTCAATGACAATATATTTCTGGAGCTTACCTTGCCCGCCTCTAATGAAAGTACCTCTTCTGCAGGGTTAGTGTGGAGATTAAGTCAAAGACTCCCAAAAGCTGACCCATGACAGTCTGCAACTGTCCACATAAAATGAGAAAATCAGGCTAAGGCAGTGGGCTTTGCATAAAATTTAAGTTTAAAAATTTGCCAAAATTGCCTTTATGCTGAGATTAGGTTTCTGTTTTGTTATCTCAGAAATATCCTTTTAAAATAAAATGCTGACCACTTCTATTTATTTTACTCGTTCTTGCGCTTTTTAATATGATCCTTTGTGCGCGCGCGTGTGTGTTTTGTTGCATGATTGTCTGTTTGCTTTTTGGTTGGCTGGTTTTAATAATCTTGGCAAAGTAAAAAGTCGAGAGTCTTGTGTCGCCATTTTTTTTAAGTGTTACCGGTCCATGGTATCCAATAGTCTGGAAACTGCTGTGCGGAGAGAAATGTTTGAAAAGTACTGTAGTGTCTGATGCAGAGATGGAGCTCAGAAAGGGAGAGTTGTTGTTTCACCACTGGGAATATGATGATGATGATGGTGATGATGGTTAGGCCCTAGCCAGAGCTCCTGTAAGACAAAACTGGCAACTCCTGGGTATAAGGCTTCCCCATGCCAGGGCTGGCATATTGGCATATCCTAGGGGCAGGCGGCAATGAACTTGTCCACCCAGTCAGTTGGGCAAACCCCAGGATGCCGCAGGACTGGAGAGAGGCATCCCAGGCACAAGCCCCTTGTTCCTCTGAGGGCTCTGCTGGGCTCTTGCCTGGGGACGGGAAAGGTGACCACTGAGGGAGAACCAGGGGACCAGCCCCTGGCCCCCAGCACCTCCACCCAGGTGCTTCTCACTGCCCTGCCTCTCGGCCAGGTGAGCGCACCACACGCCTGCTCTGCAGCCGCCTGCCCCGACACTGCACTCTGCTGCTCTTTGGGTGACAGGTGTTCCTGGAGCGGCTCCCGAGGGGCCGGCTGGGAGTGGTGCATCCTGCCCACACCGACAGGCTGCTACCTGGCTCGCTCAGAAGGCCCTGCCTCCCCCTCAAGCTGCATGGAGCTGTCTATGATTCTGAGGAAGGAATGATGCCGAGCATTTGGGGAAACATGTAAATGTCCCTGCCTCTGTCACCTCCGTCCGTTTCAATTAATATTTACAGCACAGTCCTGTGCAAGGCCTAAAAACAAGGCCCCCACCTTTCTCAGCCACATGAGTCACAGGCAGGGAGGACAGCAGCATCTGGCAGAGCCGACAGGGCCCCGGGAGGCCAGGCCACAGCAGGGTCAAGGACTCGGGCACAGCACTCCTGTCCCTGGGAAGGTGAGGCCACTTCCTGGGTGGCTGAGCAAAGGCCTCGTTGCCTTTGGGAGGGACCCTCCAATTGAGAAGGATCTTTCTGTGACCCCGTGACATGGCCAGAGAGTGAAGAGTTCTCTGGTGCATGGCGACCCCTGACTGAGCCCAGTCTGACCTCTGCCCCTTGCAGCTGCCTGCCTTGCTCACCGGCTGTCTCGTCTGTCCCCTAGATACATGATCACCAGCCTGGACCGCACGCACGCTGGCTTCTACCGCTGCATCGTGCGTAACCGGATGGGGGCCCTGCTGCAGCGGCAGACCGAGGTCCAGGTGGCCTGTGAGTACGACGGGGCCCGGGCAGGGGGCGGGCGTGAAGCAGGAGGGGGCCCGCAGGGTTCACACTCCGGTACAGCCAGATGCAGCCACGGCATCCACGCCCACTGGGTGCCCAGGCGGCCCTCCCCACCTGTCTGGCCAACGCCCTCGTTTTACAGTTGGTAGAACCAAGGCCCAGAGAGGGTGCGGGCGCTCTCCAAGGTCACACAGCGGATAAGTGCCACGTGCACCTGCTGGCCTTGTGACCCCGTGACACAGACAGTCAAGGGCTCCATGCTGCTCTGCGTTCCAGATGAGGTGACCTCTTTGGTGCCCTTTAAATGGGACCAGCTGACTCGTTTTCAAAAAGGAGCCTCGCCACCTGCTTTGACACCTCCTCTGGGGTCTGCCTCACACTTGGCGGGGGAGGATCTTGAGAATGGCCACGCTGAACTTCTCCACTCTTCTCCGCAGACTTCCCGGGCCCCCCACGGCCTTTACTGTTCTAACTCGCCCAGCCCTGCAGTGACAACAGCCCGGGGGTCCCTGTGATCTTCAGGGGGTGCTGGGGGTGCTTCACAGTGGGTACTGCAGCTCCGAGGGGGAGAAGAGGATGGTGAACGGGCATTCCCAGAAGGGCCAGTGGGCAGAGAGTGAAGTGGGGGACCCTCTCCGGGCTATGAGGGTAACGGCCGCCAACCCCAGTAAGGAAGGGAGGGCAGCTGCAGGAGGACCCGGGCCAGAGAGTGCCCACCGACACCCTCCCCCACGACCCAGTGTCCCTTCCCAGCCCTGTCCCCTTGCTGCAATCCCTGTCATCTGCTAGAAATGAGGCTCATTGTGGGCTGTTTCATTCTGGGTTTTCTTAGAGGGAGAAGTCCAAGGCTGCACTATGGCATGTGGGAATGTGGGGATCCTTAGAGAACCCCGAGTTTTGATTTTTTACAAAAGGACACCCTGTCATCTGGAGCCCACAGGGCGCAGCTCTGAGTTGGGGTCGGAGAGAGCTTGCTACTGGAAGAGAAATGCAGTGAGAAATCTAAGAGAAAATCTCAAGTGAGGCAAGGCGTGTTTATAATAATTATGGAAAACAACCATAATCAAAAGTGGAGGACGGGTTGTCCCCATAAATCAGCACTAACGGCAACTCAACTTACTCCAAGGAGCAGAAAAGCCCTGAATTAAAATGATGGATTCCAGGCAGCTGTCAGCGGCTGGAGGACTCCCTCAGAGCTTCCTTCAGTCAGTGCCAAGAGTCCGGGGCGGGGGGGCGCTGGGACTCTCGGGAGACTGCATGCACGTGTGTGTGCAAGGCGTGTGCAAATGTGCGTGTCCGGGTCGGTCTGCCTTTTTGCTCACGTGTGTCTGGGAGAGAATGAGTGTGAGCACGCAGTTTGTGCACGTGGATATTTGGGTGTGTGCACGCACTCATGCGTGCTTGCATGTGTATCTGAGTCAGTCTGCCTCTCACCTGCGTGCTTGAAAAAACCGACACCCACCCTACCTGTATTGTAAGCGTGTGCAGATGTGTGCCCATGCATTGTATGTGTCCGTGTGTGTGCAGGAGAGCATGTGCAAGTGTGTGCACATGCATGTATTGGCCGTGTGTATGGATGTGCGTGTCTGGGTTGGTCTGCCTCTTTGCTCACCTGTGTGCAGGAGGGAACGCACACGTGTGCGTGTGTGCGCATGTGTGTGCAGTTGGAAATACCAACCAGAGCACCATTCAGTCCAGGTTGTGGGGATAGGGGCTAAAGGGGTCTGTTCCAAGCTTACGGGAGACTAGTAGGAACCTTCTGGAGTTGAGGTAACAGTCTCTCCCTGGGTCGGCTCTGCTGACCGAAAGAAAGGAAGGCGGGTCAGTGTCCCTGTGGCTGAAGTGCTGCTTTGCCTGGCTGTGATAGGGACCCACGAGCCCCAGACTCAGCCCCTTCTCCCGCCACCTGATACACACGCCTTCCCACATACACGCAGGCCCAGCGTGGGGGGCACTGCCCGGAAACCAGGCCAGACCCACGGGTGTCTTCCTGCCGCCAAGCTGGGGGAGGAGTGTGACCAGGCCCATATCAGGAAGGGCAAGGGGCCCTGATTGTGGGCAGAAGGCCTCTAAGGACCCTGGTGCACCTGCACTTCCTGGGTGTGACAACAGGAAAGTGACTGAACCTCTCTGAGCGTCACTCCAGCCCAGTTTCCTCATCCATAAAGTATCTAATAATGTCCGCCCCTGGGCGCAGGCGGAGTCCTTGAGCTCACGCGGGCCGGAGCGCCTCGCCCAGCCCGCATAGAGCGCACCCAGGATCAGTGGCAGGGACTGCTGCCGTTAGCATTCTGCGGTGGCATCTTCAGGAAGCAAACAAGCAGGTCACAGCGCAGAACTGGCGTCCAGCGAAGGCTGTCCTGGCCAAAACTGCAGAGCAGCCGGCCGGCCCCTCCCCCGCCCCCTCCCATCCCGGCCTGTCCCTTGGCCACCTCTCCCAGTGGGATTCTTGCCCTTCTCCGCTGGTCTGGGGCTCCAGGTGCCCCCTGAACATGGTTGTGACCGTGATTGTCACCGTGTCCCACCATGCGGTACTGTGCTGTTGCTGCCAAGCTTTGTGTATGTGGGTACAGCTCCCCCAAAGAAACGGGACACCCTGGCGGGTGTGGAGGGGGAGACCCAGGTTAACCCCTTCCTGGCCACCAGCCGCAGGTCCCCCAGATCAGCACCGAGAATGGGTGTCTGGTAACTGCGCATCGCTTCGCAGGCCTTAAAGCTGTTTCCTGCATAACGTCATAGGGTAGAAACCACTCTGTGCAGCCCTTTGGCCCTAAAGGCAGGAAGTTAGGGAAGCCCTAGAAACTCCTGTCTGGCCCTTCAGCACAACGTGCATGCTAACAAGGAAGGTTTCAGCCTCCCCAGCTCCCTCCCTGCCTGGACACTCTCGTCTCATCCTGAGAGTGGCCTCTCTCTAGATGTGGAAGTCGACGAATCCACTGTCCGACCCCGCTTCCTCCAGGGACTCTGGATGCAGGAGAAGGTGACACCGGCAAAACCATTCTCACCCATGACAGCACTCCGTCCTGCGTGTGGCTGTGCCGGCCAGCGCACGCCCCATCCCTGGCTCTCACCCCAGCATGCAGAGAAGTCCCCATCCCATGTTACAGACAGGGAGACCAAGGCTCGGCAGGTGATGTAACGGACTGCCTAAGTCACACAATGAGGAAGTAGCAGAGCCTGGATTTGAACCCCTGACTGCCTGATTCCGAAACAGCCCCCCAGCTGCTGCTCGAGGGCAAGATGAGAAAAATCAAAATGGGTGGGGGAGGGTGGGGTGAGCTGCTGGGATCAGGGTTCAGATAGAACCACAGGGACACCCCTGGACTGTGACGCTCCGTGTCCAAACAGCCCTGCGAATTTGTCATACATGCTGTCCCCCACCTGGGAGGAAGGTCTAGCGCCAGTGGGCGGGTCACGTGGTTTTCTTGGCTGTCAGCGGGGTGAGCAGAGGAAAAATACTTCCCCAGACCGTGCCCTTGAGCCTGACATGACCACATGCTGGGGGGACGAGGTCAGAAAGCTTTGGATTCTAGCCCCAGCCCAGGCACAGACTCACTTAGGACTCTGGACACCTCCCTTCCCCGCTCTGGGCCTCAGTTTCCCTATCTGTAAAATGAGACCCATTCCAGCTCTGATGTTAGTGAGGTTAAAGAGACTCTGCAGGTCAGGACCCGTGGGAGAGGACCGTACCCCAAAGAGGCCCAGAGCCACCCCTGTCCCTGGTGCACAGCCTAAGGAGGTGCCAGGTCATGTCCAGAGCAGTCTGTCCTCCAGTGTGATTGTGCAAATGTCTCTCCAGTGGGTTCCCAGGATGGGTCTGAGAGGTCGAAAGATGAATCTTATGAGCTGCGTGTCAAGATGGGGAAACTGAGGCTGGGAGAGGTTAGGGACAGCCCGAGGTCCCACAGCCAGCAGTTCTACTCTCCGCCTTCTCCTGCCTGATAGGGTGTAGCCATGAAGCCAGCGGGGAGCCCAGGGTTGAAATCCAGGCTTACCTCTCACAAGCTGTGTGACCTGGGGCAAGTTACTTAACTTCTCTGTGCCTTCGTTTTCTCCTGAGTGAAAAGGAGCGCTACTATTAGTAGCGACTTGGGTGGGTGGTTGAAAGGATTACTGGATCAATGTACACAAATGTCGCAACTGGTTCCCAGACTGGATAACACTCGGGGATGAGTGGACTTTCTTCTGAGAGGTTGCCCAGGGAGGGCGTCCTGGAGTAATCGACCTCTCTTGTCCTAATTCTGTCCCCTAAGTAGGCTCATTCCTAGCCACCCTTGCACCCCCACCCTCTAGGGCTGGCCTGGGCTGCGGCAAGGCGGGCACTGGGGGTGCCCAGGTCAGAGCGCCGCTTACTCCCAGGGCTCACCCCACACTTGCACACCCGAGAGTGGGTGCCCCCCCACATCTGTCACCCTCAGCTCCTGGCTCCCCGCACCCTGCCCCCGTCCTAGTGCTCTCCCAGGTCTGTGTCCGTCCACTGTCTGCCACATGCTCACACGGATGCACACGCTGCAAGGACGGGTGGGGTACGGCCGCTCCTTCCAAATCCCCCGTCTCCCCTCCCCGGCTGTTTCTGCCTCTAGGTGGGAGCGAGTGTCCCAGGCACCGGAGCCAATTCTCCAGGGGGATCGTGGAGCCAGGCCGGCCCCACCCCAGCCCCCTTCCCAAAGAAGGGCTGTGAGTCGGTTCCGATGAGAAATGAATAAAGCAGCTGTGCTAACAACTAATGATAATGGCAAAGTCGTTAGAAAAGGATCCTTTACATGTGTTTAATTACAGCAATTAAGGGGAAGTCAATAAAACATCTCCCCCTCCCCAGCCCTTCCTGCCCCCACCGGGAGTCTCTTTGTAATTTTTAAGTACCCATAAATTTCTGGCCTTCGGCAAGCAGGATATATGGTGCAGAGGGTTGGGAGAGCCTTGCGGAGGCGACAGACTCCCTGGGCCAGTATCTCCCCACGTCCAGGTCCTACGGGCACCTCTGTGCTCCCCTCACCTGGGAGAGGCCACCTGCCCCAGCCCTCCTCCGTGTGGCTCAGACTTGGAACCGCCAACCCCAGCACCAAACCCAGCCACCCACTGCAGGGCCAGGGGCCCTTCCCGGGAGGCCGGCGGGCTTTTCCTCCCACCAGGCAGCTTGGCAGCCACATCGTACAAAACAGGACTTGAGGAGATAGAGCCCGTTGTCACGTAGGCTGGGGTTGATGCCTAAAATGCCACCCACAGGCCTATTTTTCTTACTTCTCAACCCGAGGTGTGAGTATTGAATGTGGAAGATTGAGGGGCCATGCGGCAGTTCAAGGTAACATTATCGTGTCTTTCTGGAGCATCCATTTGGCCTGAATATTGAACTCCCTCATGAAACGACTATTATTTGCACACGCCCCCTGTTTGCTGAGCTCCGTTCCAGGTAATGAGGACAGAGCAGGGCACAAAACCCAGACACACTGCCCTGCCCGAGAAGAAAGCAGCAGGACACACACAGATTAACAAGGGAATATATAATGTGTACCATATAAGGCCCGTGAAGAAAAATTAAGTGTTACAAAGAGAAGTGAAGGCAGGCGAGAGGGATGCAGGATGCGGCAGGGGTCTTATTGGACACGGCGGTGGAGAGTGGCTGCTCGGAGGTGACGATGAGCAGAGTCTCAAAGGAAGCTGGGGAGACAGAGATGGAGCTCATTCCAGGCCAGGGAGCAGCCAGTGCAAAGGCCCTGAGGTGAACTTGGGTGTCTGTCTGAGGCCAGGTAGCTGGAGCAGAGACAGGGAAGCTGAGAGTGGAGGGAGATGAGGTGGAGGGAGCTTGGGGACAGGACGACAGCATTCTGAGCTGTGGTCAGCACTTTGCATGTTAGTCAGAATGAGACAGAAGTCATGGATGGGTGAGGGCAGAGGCGTGTTGTGACCTGGTTGGAGGGAGGAGCCTTGTTTCCATGACACACAAACACATAAAACCACAGTGAAATACCATCCCAGGCCCTCCACATTGGCAAAACCCAAAGAATCTAATACCGAGTGTCGGCGGAAACTCGCATTGCTGCTGGCGGGAGTGTAAATTGACACAAATTTGGAAAACAGTTTGGCCTTATTATTAAAATTAACATGCGCGTACCCTACAGCCGGCAATTCCATTTTTAGGCACGTACCCCCTAGCGCTCTCTCGGCCACCTGCGCAGTAGCAGGGTGCTATCACGATTGTAGAATTCCGGGCAGCCGTGAAAGGGACTCAACTCAGTGCAAGGATCCGAGTAGAGCTCCAAGAAATAATGTTGCACAAAAAACCAAATCACAGAAGATTACAGACTACATACAGAGTAATCCCAGGTATACAGGGTTTAAAAACAGACTAAACTGACCATAAATTACTCAGGTTGCATCTATACGTAAGGAAACTTGAAAGCAGCGGCACCATTGCCACGGTATTCGGGGCAGAGATGACCTCTGGGTGGGGGGTGAGTGCAGAGGGGAGGGGGGGAGGGGGACAAGGTGTGGTTAGTTTCTCATCCTTAAGCCGGGTGGTGGGAACAGGAGTGTCAATTTTATTCTTCTTTTTTAAACTGTACATATAATTACATTTGCTCTTTTGTATGCACGACATATTTCATGATTTTAAAGTGTTTTTTAAATAAATACATAAAAGCAATGAATATATTCTGAAGTGGAAGGCATACTTTACAAGGCCTTTTAAGATAGGACAAAGTCATCAGGAATAATTTTTAGGCCACATCCAGCTGTGCCCCAGGCCCACTTCTTTGTTCTTGGGGGAATTTACTGGGAAAGTCGGATCAGCTCTGCAGGGCGTGACGTGGCGTATTAGCAAGCATGTGCTTTAGGGAGTACGTGCAGTAAACCCTTAACTCTTCCCACCTTCGGGTGGATGAGTTTTCCCAGGGGAGCCTGGGCCCCCCGTCTCGGTCACTGGGGCCTCCTTTCCTCTGGCCTGTGCTCCCGTACTGTCCGGCTGATGCAGTTTAGTACATGTGTGGCTGTGTGTGTGGCACATGTATGTATACATACATACACATACATGGCCTGCTTGGGCTAAGGGCTCCTTGAGCAGAGCCAAGAAGCACATTTGAGAAAGTGGACTGGAGAGACTGGGAGGGCCTGGGGCCTGAGAGCCATGGTGAAGTAGGGACATCATGGGATGGAGCAGTGGAGGAAAGGGTCAGGTGCAGAACTTGAATGAGGCCAGCTGTGCCCTTCCTGCCTCCAGCCATCCCACCGCCCAAACATACGTGCATGCATACAACCAGCCATCCCACCGCCCAAACATACGTGCATGCATACAACCAGCCATCCCACCACCCAAACATTCGTGCATGCATACAACCAGCCTTCAACCACCCAAGCACACACACCTACATGCAACCAGCCATCCCACCACCCAAACATACGTGCATGCATACAACCAGCCATTGACCACCCAAACATATGTACCTACATGCAACTATCCATCCCACCAGCCAGACATATATACATGTATACAACCAGCCATCCCACCACCCAAACATACAAATAAATATATATCTATCCATCCCTTCCTCCATCCATCCAGCCCTCCATCCTTCCATTCATCCAACCATCCATCCCTCCATTAATCCATCCAAACATCCATCCATCGACTGAACAAACCACAGCCCTACCCCACCAGCCTTCTTTTATTTCCTCTGACCACCCTTCTCCCCACATCGGCCTTCATACAGCTAGCCTCCAGACCATCACACCCCACACACCCCCAGCTAACACCCACTCCGTAGGCATGTCTCAGCTCAGCAGAAGCCTCACCCACCTCCCAGTCTAACGTAGGTCCTCCTGCTCCCGCCCTCATGAAGAGCCCCGTCCCTTCCTTTCCAACAGCTGTCACAGTATGTCACCGGACGTTCACGTGTGGGGTGGTTTGCTTAGGCCTGTCTCCCTGACCAGACTAGAAGCTCCAGGAGGACAGGGACCAGGTCTTCCTTCAGTGCCCACCACAGAGTCTGCCGACCCAAAGGGGAGCTCAGAAAGGAGACGCCGAAAGACGGCATCGGGGGATTTAGAGAGAAACGACTGTGCGCAGAGCATGGGGCCGGGTGTCTTGAAAGATTTGCTCGGGAATATATCTGCCTCTTCCACCGTCTATTAGAAGGAGAAGCAGAATGTGCGTGCAGAATGTTTATGCAGGATATGAGTCATGGAGGAGGCAGGAGGGCGGGCGTGAGGCCGGCCTGGCCGGGCCTGACTGCGTACCGTCAGATAAGCCCTCCGTCTCCACGGGCCTTCATCTCCTCACCAACAAAATGGAGTTAATCAAACTGGAGAGACGAGAAAGAAACACTATTACCATAAAATTGATTTAAATTGTTCAAATATATCTTCTGAGTTCTGCGAAAAGTTTTTTTAAATAGATAAAATTATTTTAAGAACTGAAATCAATGTGATTCATTGATGTAATTTTTTATAGACAGAGCCAAGTAATAGAAATTTTAAAACAACCAAAAACGTGTATTTGTTAAAATTGAGCTTGTCGTGTTATCGTGAGGATTAAATGAGGTAATACATGTGAAGTCTACCTAGAAAGAAACTTGGCGTAGGGTGAGTGCTCAACCAGTCTTTGTTTTTTAATTCTATCCAGATGATTTGGGGTAATATCGGTTGAGGAGGTGATGTTTAACCTAAACTGTAAAAAATGTATGGGATTCCAATATTTCAATACTACAAATATTAGGTATATTTTTTAGCACTTTTACATACTCTTCCAGTGTCTGTGGCTGTGTAACAAATTATCTCAAAATATAATGGTGCACAGCAGTCATTTATTACGCTCACAGATTCCGTGATCGTGGAATCCAGAAAGGGCACAGCAGGGACAGCTGTTCTGTGCACAGAGCCTGTACTCTGTGATGACTGCGGCCTCAGCTGGGAGACTCCAAGGCTGGGGCTGAGGTCATCTGAAGACCCATGTGTTTGTTCCCATGTCTAATGTTGACGCTGGCTGTCATCTGGGGACCTCAGTTCTTCTCCGTGTGGGCTGTTCCTGTGTCTGGTTGGGTTAGATTGAGCTTCCTCACAACATGGTGGCTGGATTCCAAGGGCGAGTGTATGGCGAGTGCAAGCCAGGGGGAAGCTGTATTCTTTTGATGACCTAGCCTCGAGAGGCACATAGCGTTACTTCCAGCACATTCTATGGGTAGAGTAGTCACAAGCTCCCCAGATTCAAGGGAAGGGGACATAGGCCCCACCTCTCAATGAAAGCAGTGCCAATCGCACTGTGAGAAAAGCAAGTGGGATGGTAGCAGAATATCAGTGCAGCCTCACACACACATATTATCTCATGAAATCCTCAGGACAACCTGTGAGCAAGGTACTTTTCTTAACTTCCTTGTGCGGAAGAAGGAATTAAGGCTCAACAAAGTCAAAAGGTTTACCCAAGGTCATCGTTGCTGTAAGTAACCAACTAGGATTTGAACTCAGGTTTCAAAGACTCCAAGGCGATACCATCACACACACACTGCCTGCCAAGTTTAGAACAAGGAGCTAATAGCAGATTTGGTTTTTTGAAACACTTTTCTGACTGCATCCTTCCAGGATGCTGTAGAATCGTGGTGCATTGGTGACTCATGGCTTGTTCTGGTGTCATTCCAGGCAAGGGCCCAGCAAATACAGGCCCTGAGGGGGGAGGCGGGCGTGAGTCACTCAGGGTGGCAGGATGTGGTGTGGGCATTCAGGCAAGAAAGGCTGGTTGGGGTCAGATTGGGGAGGGGCCTGGAATCCAGGCAAGGGAGTTTGGACTCTCCTGGGGCAATGGGGAGATACCAGAGGCTCCGAGCAGGTCAGCCGTGTGGTCAGAAAAGCTCCTCGAGAACAGGTGTCGGAGGGGTGGGAGGGGATCTGACGCAGGAGACGTGCTGGAGGTCTGTGCAGCTGGGGCAAGGGGCCAGCTTGTTGGCAAGGCCTGAGGGGACAGGGGCCTCGGTAAATGACAGCGACGGTCCTGATGAAGAGCAGAAGGACTTTGTGGGGGACAGGGAAGGGAAGTGCCTCCAAAGACTCCGAGGGTTGAGCTTGGGTGATTGGGGGTGGGGAGGGGAGCTACTCACAGAACTAAGAATGCAAGAAGCAGGCAGGGCGTGGTGGCTAACGCCTTTAATCCCATCACTCTCGGAGGCCGATGCAGGAGGATCACTTGAGGCCAGGAGCTCAAGACCAGCCTGAGCAACATAGTGAGACCCCATTTCCACAAAACAAAAAAATTAGCCGGGCGTCATGGTGAGCACCTATGGTCTCAGCTACTCAGGAGGCTGAGGCAGGAGGATTGTTTGAGCCCAGGAGCTGGAGGCTGCAGTGAGCCATGATGACACACTGCACTCCAGCCTGGGGGACAGAGAGAGACCCTGTCTCAAAAAAGAAGCAGCGGCTTGGCAGGGAAGCGACAGGGGACACTCCTGGCAGAAACGCCCAACGAACTGTTGGAAATTGGGTCTCAGAGCTGAGAACAGAGCACTAGCAGGAGACATGAGAGTCATTTGCACTGAGACTGTGGTCAAACCGTTAGGTTGCACACGGCCACCAAGGCAGCAGAACCTGCCGGTCAAGAATGAATGAGGGACTCAGAGCCAGGTGCGCTGAAGCAGGGCCTTCCCAAGCCGAGGGGAGGAGGGCGCACCACTGGGGGATTGCCAAGGCCCAGGGCATCCTGAGACCCACCCGAGAATAAGAGCCACAGGGACAGCTGGGCAACAAGGAAACCAAGGCCTGTGAGTCAGAGGTCCGAAAGCTCACCACACGCAGGGCCAGCGAGCCAGGTGTGGGCACATCCTAGGATGGGTTGGAGGATGGATGCTGTGGGGTGGTCAGAAGCCTTAGGGGTGCGCCTCACCTCCCATCACACTTTTTATCTCCGCAGGTGATTCTGACACACAGTCGTTTGGACATGGACACACTTTACTTGCTAAAACGCCTGTTCCGATCCACCTCCGAGCGAGGTGTCCCCATTCCCCATGGTCATTCTCTCTGCCCCGAATGTTCCTTCTGCAGCCACCACTCCATTCCTGAGACTGACCTTGAGGCTGACCTCCGGCCCCGACCCCTGCCTGTGCTCTCTCCCTGCAGACATGGGCAGCTTTGAGGAGGGCGAGAAGCACCAGAGCGTGTCCCATGGGGAGGCGGCGGTCATCCGCGCCCCGCGCATCGCCAGCTTCCCCCGGCCGCAGGTGACCTGGTTCCGGGACGGCCGCAAGATCCCACCCAGCAGCCGTATGTGAGTGCACACTCTGCGGTCGGGAGGGGGCTCCCCTGGGGGAAGAGGTGTGGAGCCAGATAAAGTCCTCCAAATTCAGAAGGGGGCCCTTTCTGCAGAAGCCCCCGTCAGCCTTTCTGGGACATAGCCAGATGGAGGACTTCCCAGGATGGCGACGGAAGCCTGGTTGACGGAGGGGCTTTCTTGGAATGTGTGTGCAAGGGCTTGGGCCCTGCAACCCACGCTCGGTCTGGGGAATCCCAGGGCGTTGCCTCCACACTCAGCTGGAGAAAAAAATCTGCTTCCCAGAGCACTTCGAAACCCACACAGGCACATACAAAGGCACTGTCACCATGGCTACAGGCCCAGGACTCAGGCCAGCAGCGCCAGGGGACCTGGAAGGTGCTGGCATCTCCCGGGCAGCCGGGCGGCCCCGGCGTCTCCGCTGGCCGGGTGTGTGCTGGCTGTGAGGGCTATGTGTGTCTTGGCTGCAGGGATGAGGCGTGGCCAGGAGAGAAACACACAGTCCTTTCAGTGTTCACAAGGACCCCTCTGTGTGCCCCCCAGGGTCGCTGTGGCAGCCAACACCCCACACCTCTCAGAGGGCGAGGGGCGAAGCATTTCCTCCCGGGATACACCCACCCGCCCCACCCTCCTGAGCCCCCTGGGTCTGGAGCCAGCCGGGGCTTTCCTCCTCCCGACTCCCACTCCCCCTGCCCTCGGAAGACCACCCTTCTCCTGATCCACTCCGGTGGCCGTGCAGGCTGGACGGAGCAGTCCTGGTCTCTGTGAAGAGTGGAGGAGGAGATGCACAGTTCTTGCCTTTGGGGAACATTAAGTCTGGTGAAAAAAGCGCAACAACAACAACATAATAATAGCACAGTAATAATAGCAGCTGCCGTTTATCGAGTGGCTGCTCTGTCCTGCAGACTGTGCCAGGCACGCTGCACATCCCCTCTCCTCAGGGACAGCTGTGCGCCACGAGGGAGGAGATGCTCTCAATCTCGTTCCCTTTCCTGTCCCCAGAGCACCTGCTGAAAAAGTGGCTGTTGAATGAATGACTTCACAATAACGCCATGGGACGGCTGGTTTATCCCCATTTGACAAAGTGAAACTCCCGCACGTTTAACCACTTTGCCAAATCCTACACAGCTGCTAGGTGGGAGAGCTGATTCCAGCCCTGCCGACGCCAGAGTCAGGGTCTTTATTCTTGTCTATGGGGAAAACACCTGAGAACAGGCACACAGACATGATGAAGTGATTGTCCTCGTGCAGAAATTAGTCCTGGCACAGTGACTCTCAACCCAGCTACCTGTTGAAATCATGTGGGAGTTTTGAAATACGCTGATTTTTGGGTTGTATCCTAAGGCACTCTGATTTAATTGAAATGGGGTCAAATTTGGGCATCGGACATTTTAAATGCTGCCCAAGCTATTCCAATGTGCAGCCAGGGTTGAGAACCACTGTTCTAGTGTGTATCAGTCACCTACAACCACAACAATGCTGCATAACAAAACGTCTCCATGGCTTAAAGCCATAAGCATTGATTTTTCTTATGAGTCTGCAGGTTGGTGGTTTGGCTGGGCTTGCCTCGGTGTTTCTTTTGGTCTGGGCTGGGCTCTCTCACTGTCTGGGGCTGGCTGGCGATTGGCTGATCTAGACAGGCTTCACGCTGCATGACTGGGGTGATCGGCTGTGCTCTGCTCGCCCCATCCTCCCACCAGCTACACTTGGCACGTCCTCTCGGCAATTGCACGGGAGCAGGAGAGGAAGCAGAAACACACGTTTTTCAAGCTCCCGCTAATATCCCATTGGCCAAAGCAAAGCCATGGCAGAACCAAGAGACAGGGCAATAGCCTCCGCCTGTTGACTGAGAGGCCCTGCAAAGCCACATGGCAAAGGGTGTGGGTACAGAGCAGGATGAGGAACTGAAGTAGCGCCCCAGGTTAACAAGCGTGCTCAGGCTGTGTGAGTCATGCCGTGCCACCTTAGGCCTAACTAAGGTTCAATAAAACCAGCAGAGAATGGTTAACCCTTAACATGGATATTGAGATTATGCTGTAGAAGGGGGGTGCTCTACCACACAGGTGCCGGCACAGGCAGACAAGTCCTAGCACCCTCCTAGCGCCCTTGCTGAGGTTATCTCATGCCCTGTTGCAAGCGGTCAATTGGTAGTGGCTGCCTGGAACACTGTGTTGAGAAGGATTCTGAGGCCCTGTCCAGACTCACGGGAAAGAACATCATGATCGATTGGCAATGCCTGCCACAGCTGCAGCAGGGGACGTGCTGGCACTCATAAAGTCTCCCACGTTTGTGGGCTTTCCCTAGCCTACTCCCATCATCCCTTTCCTGACACTGTTCCGCTTCTCTTCTCATTCTCGGCCTCTGTCCTCACCTTCTTGTCATTCCAACACCCTCCGGCACCAGGCACCAGGACAGCGCAACCCTGGCCCGCACAGTCGTACACCTCCCTGGCCACACACCCCCACGCCCTGCCCACCACAACAGCACTCCTGCCAGATAGGCGATAAAGCACTGCGGTGGTTATCTCGGCAATTACAGCAGATTAA
>RJWJ010027907.1:0-21799 GCA_004363605.1 Indri indri
CTACCCCAGGTTAAGAACTCCTGATCTGAAGTCCCTGCAAGGCAGGCAACTTTCCAGTCTGTTCTCTGAGGAGAACGAGTCCCCCAGACAGACTCCCTGCCGTGTAAAGTAGGCCATCCTTTCTTGCGTCTGTCCTCAATCTAGTTTTGGCTTCAAGGGAAGACCCCAGTTTCAGCAAATCCAGATTCTGCGGCCAAGTCCAACTTGGCCCTGCCCAGCCCCGTCACCATCTGGCGAGCCTAGATCACCCGGGGTGGTGGGGAGGGGAAGACAAATTCAAGGCTCCCTGAGGACATCGTGCCAACCTGCTCGAGGTCCTGCAAAGAGTGCGACTTCCTTCTCGGCACGAGGCCCTTGTGCTTTGCACTGCCCCTGAAGGCACAGCCCAGCTGCATCTCCACGTGCCGAACCCCGTTCCTAGGGCGGCCGGCAGCCCACTGCTAAAAGAACTTGGTGACAGACTTCTTTTTACCAAGGGAAATAATCTTTTATAATGTCACCAAGTAGCTCCCTCATCAGTCCATTTGCCAGGACTGTTTTTTGTGTGTATAAGCTCTCTTTTACTGGAAGCTGGAAACATGTGGATGGTCAACGAGATTACAAAAAAACCAAAAAACAAAACCTTAAACCTGTGTGCGATGGTTCTTGTGACAGGAAGAAAGGGCAAGATGAAAATCTATTAGCCAACATGACTTACTGTCCCTGCCCCAGGGAGACTTGTTTTGGGGGTACTTGTTTTTCTAAGTCTTTATTTTTTAAAATACTTAAAATATTCTTTAGAGGTGAGCCTGGCAGCCCAGATCCGGGGAGAAGAGAAACTCAGCACAGAAGCAGACAGAACCCAGCTCCTCCCTCCAGCTTCTCTACCTGCCTCAGCCTGCTCCTCCCAAGCCCGGGCCGGGCCCTGCCTGAGCAGTCTGCGTGGCAGGCGGACGTCTGCAATCTCCACTGAGGGAGACAGGAAACTGGGGGGACACAGTAACACGGCACCTCATCTGTGCTATTGTCACTCATTTAAACCTCTCTGGGTCTAACTTTTGCAATCAGCAAGAGCTGATTTAGAATTCTCAACAAGTCGTGGAAAATGGCTCTGCTACAGGGAGACTCAGAACATCCAAACACCAAACCCAGCACACAGTGCCAGGAATTTGGAGGAGGGTGTAAACGCCTACAGTGAGTGGTCAGACACTTAGCCCTTGTCAGATACTGTCCTTAAGCATTTTACTTGCATTTTATCTTAACAACCCAGTGAAAAAGGTATCATGATCCCTATTTTCATAGATGAGGAAATAGGCTCAGAAATGTCGAGCAAGTTGTCCAGAGACACAGCTAGCAAGTAGCAGAGCTGGGATTCACCCCCTCACACACTTCACGGACCTCGTTACAAAAACTGTGAGGCAGCCGGTCTGTTAGGATAACGGCCAACCCCGGACACACTACTTCCACGCGTGCAGGTGGCCTCTCTGCCGCTCTCCGATTGGGGACCGGCAGTCTTATTCCCCTACCTGTCAGTTCGAGGCAGTCTTTGATTTCTCCCTAGCACAATGAATATCCTAATTAACATATGAATGCAGAAGGCAGAAAATGGGGACACGGATTCTGTACTTCCTCACATAGTCCCTGCCTCCAGAACCCTCTTCCCCATTCCTAATCCGGCCTCCCCAGAGCTCGCTGCAAGTCTTGCGTTTCCCCAAACCAGCCCAGGGAAAGGCTCCGAAACGGACTCACTTCCCCGCCTGTGGAGGAGCGACGTCCCCAACCAGGCCCCGGGCTGCTGCCTCTGAGGCGGCAGGGGAGGGGAAGCTCCGGGAGACGGTGCCCCCACCCAGCCCGGACTCCTCACCTCCTCCTCTCCGCTCACGTCCTCCTCTTCACCTTCCTCCTCCTCATCCTCGTCTTCCTCGTCTTCCACGACCTGAGCATCTTCATCGTACTCTTCCTCTGTGCAATGGGAGCAGGGAATAAGAGAGCCGGTGGGGAGCTGGCTCCTCCCTCACACAGCACAGGCCCGGGGCTGCTGGGCCTTGGGGGGTCTTCAGAGTGGGGACCATACCCCTACCACGCCCACCTAAGCCCAGAGACTGACTGCTTCAACGCTCAGGAACAGTGAGTGCCAATGCGATCAAACACATCCTAACGTGGTTCAAAAGACAGGTCCTCCCCACAAGTTTTTGAAGTGAAAGATGCCCTGTGGAGACTGAGACCACTGAGAAATTGCCAGATCGGAGGGAAAAGTTTCAGGGCCCAGGAAAGCTGGAAAGTTGATTCATTTAGAAAAAGCATTTAGGCCAAACTCCTCACTTTATTTTATCTTATTTTATTAGAGACAGGGTCTCATTCTGTCACCCAGGCTGGAGGACAGCGGTATGATCATAGCTCACTGCAGCCTCCAATTCCTGGGCTCAAGTGATCCTCCCCCCTCAGCCTCCCAAGTAGCTAGGACTACAGGCACGCACCACCACACTGTGCTGGCAGCGAGGGAAGGTGGGGAGGCACCAGGAGGAGGTGCTCCCTCTTTTCCTCCTGCCCTTCCTGAAGGCCCTGACTGCTCCCTGCATTGCCAGGGAACCCAACATGCTGTCCCCTGTCCCCCACTTCTAAGTCCTCAGGGATCCGGAGCACCTGAGCCCACACCCCCAAGTGCTGGCCTGTGGTCCTGTGGGCTGCAGCCACCAGGGGGCCCCACAACCTCTCCGGCTCTGACCTCATCTCCACTACTGGACACCCAGATGGGAAAGGGGTCCTCAGGCCACACCCCACCTTCCTCTATCCTCTCACTCCCTCCCTGGGGGAGTAGCTAAGCCAGGGTCACATTTCAGAGACACTGCAGAACCTCATTCCCTGGGGGGCTTTGGAAAAGGGATAGAAATTAAAGTGGGGAGTCAGTCAGATGGTTTTAACAGAGTTACTATGCAGTTGCAGAGTCTCAGGATGCTTCTGTGGGGCTTGTGCCCCATTCTCTCAGGAAGTCAAGCACTGAGACAGATTAGGGACTGCGGTAAACAAAGCAGACAGCCCCACTCCCCTCCACGGCTTTGGGAAGAGGCAGCTGCTAGCCAGTCCTCAGCAGCTGGGTGGGGCCTCCCAACACCAGCCCACCCCCTTGGCTGAGCCCCTCAGCCCCAGCCCTCCCACCACCACCCACCATCCTCATCCTCCTCCTCGTCATCCAGGCCCTCGACGTAGCCCTCAGCATCTGAGTCAGGGGCCTCCTTGTCGTCCCTGTCGTAGCCGTCGAGATATGTGAGTTGCGGGAGGAGCTTGAACACGTTTTCTCGGTAGTCGTTCAGGTTGGTTACCTCACAATTGAAAAGGTCTAGGCTCTTGAGGTTTTCTAACTTTTTCTGCAAGTGGAAAAATGAAATCAATGGTGAGTGATTTGTGGGAGGTGGGGTGGCAGGTGGGGGAAACAACCCCAGGAAACACACAGGGGGACATGAGATGGTGTGGGCAGCCCAAGACTTGCAGGTGATGAGGAAATTGGGTTTGGGGGCCTCAGTGTCTTCATCTGGAAAATGGGGGCAGCACTCGAGGATCTTTAAAGCATTATCCAGTGTCGACGTACTGTTATTCTGCAATTGCAGATTTTGCCTTGATAGCAATCGGCTTGAAATTAACCCGGGGCTCTTACGGTACAGAAGCCAAGAGGTCGCCGCCTGCCCCTGTGACTAAGGACCAACAAACTGACTCCTTCTACATCTGGTAACAGGGATGACGACGATGGCAGTTAACACAGCACTTCACATATTCAGTCAGTTTATCCCCACAACCCCTGTAAGGTACTAGCTCATTTTACAGATGAGGAAACAGCACAGAACTGGTGTTTAATCAGGCAGCCCAGCTCAGACCCTGCTCTTACTCTGCGAAACAGCACCTGTCCAAAAGGACAAGAGGAAAACCGATGGATCCAGATTCTGTCATGGTACTTAACACCATGTGCCTTGTCAACACTTTACACCAGAGGGCTTCTACTCCATGTCAGCCCTGCTTGGTGGCTGAGGAAACCGAGGCCCAGGAAGTGAAGGGTTGCAATGCTTGTAACAGAGCTGCACCTCACCTTCCCAACTCACCTACCTTCGAGGTGCCAGATACAAAAAATACCGTCCCAGGCTGAGTCTCTGTTCTGATGGGGGCCCAGTCTAACTGGGGAGTGAAGCCCCCGCCCCTCGGGGTCAGTGGCAGGAGCTGCGTTGCTCTCTCCAAGACCCTGAGAGTAAGACCTGGGTCGTTTTCCGCAGAGGGGCCCAGACACCCCCAACCAAAAGCAGCTTCCCACCCCCAGGCTGTGAGTGTAACACATCACACTGGTAACCAGGGATGGGGAAGCTACTGAAACGTGCAATCTGGGCAGGGGAAGCTGGGAGTATGCGCGGGCCTGTGTGTCTCTGCGTGTGATCTGACAGTGACTGAATCACAATGTCTTTCAAGACTGACACTCTGTCCCTGTAACTCACCCATACATATACAGAGCTACATTTTTCCTCTCACGATGAAATTATGAAATCAAGACTTTTAGGCAGATCACAATAGTTTTGCTTTCTCCAAGGAGACCAGTGAAGACATGAAAAGAAGTTCTGTAGGAAGCATATCCCGTTAGTTGGCCCCATGTCACAGATGGCTTGGTAAAGTTTGAGCTTGGAAAAGAAATGCCAGCTTCCGAATCCGTGCCCCCAGCCCACCAACAAGCTAAGCCCTCGAACATCTGTGGAGAGCAAGGAGTGCCTTTCTGGACAAGAACCCTGTGGACCCAAACTGCACTGAAGGCAAAATGTTTCCCGGCCTTTCCCGGATTCTAAGATGCCTTAGTTTCTGAGGCAATTCTCATGTGTGTATTTACAACACGAATGTTGTTTACTTAACGTGATAGTATTTCTCTATTTCAAAAAGCTGTTATTTAATCAATGACACATCTTACAGTTGATTTCCTTAAAACCAAAGGAACACAGTAATTCAGATCCTGGTAATGTAGAAATCATTATTCTGACCATGACCTGCCCTTTCCTGGCTAGTAAATCAGGGAAGCTTGGGGTATGTTCAGCTCTCTGAAGATGAGCAGGAGCCAGAAATGCTACCCAGGTCTCTGAGGCCCTGGTCATTGTCATGCCAAGGACTGGTGGCCAGGGGCTACTCTTCTCCACAGCACGTTGAGAAGGGCCTGCCTGCACGAGGCTCTGTCACCATGCAGCTGTCATCCCAGGGTTCTGTGTCAGGACTGACCCATCTCCCACGGTCACAGGCCAGCGACCCAAGAAGAAGACAGGAGCCCACCTCCAGGGTCAGCTTAATTCCTGGATCGCTCCTCCCTCCCAGAGAGGGGCAGTAAGCCATGCCCTGAGCCTGGAGACACTACAGCTCAGGTTTCCAAAGCTGAGCAGGAACCATGGGTGGAAAAGCCCAAGACCAGAAATTGAGACCAGGGTCCCACCCCCAAGCTATTGACCTTCTCTAGGCCTCAGTTTCTCTATGGACTAAGCAGAAACAGCTCAATTCTCTCTCATAGCACATAATGAATGTCAAAGGAATTAAGTGGAGAAAGGACAAATGAAAAGCAGTGCTCCCCAATACAAACCCCTCCCCACCGCCCACCCCCGTGGAGTTGGGAGGACCCACGTGACTTACCAGTGGCTCTATTGTGCTGAGGTCTTTAATTTTGTTGCCACTTAAATTTAGATGCGTGAGGTTCGGACACTTTTCTGCCAATACTTCCAGGCCCCCTGAGATTCTGTTATCGCTTAGTTCAAGCTAAATGAGGCAGGGAGAGAAAAAGCAGAAAAGGCTTTCAAAATGAAGGCCCTCCCCAGCGGGCAAGGCAGGCAAAGTGGCCCCAGGGCACTGCCTGGCACTTTGGTGCAAGCACCTGGCTTTACCTTCAATTACCTCCCTACAGGTACAGTAACAACCCCTCCTCCTCCCCGCCTGCCCCAGCACACACAGGTTCACGCTATTTACCTTCTTAAGTTTGTTTAACTTTGGTAAGTTTGCGACTGAGGTGAGGCCTACGTTGATTGTACTTAAGAATTCCAGTTCTTCAAATTCATCTGTGAGGCCTTCGATTTTGCCTTCATTTGACCGACAGTTGTCCAGGACGAGTTCTTTCACCTGCAAAGGGAAGGACCTCGTGAATGGAAGGGTGGAGGGGAGCTGAGAGGGGAAGGGTGTCGGCGAGGCCTCCTTGGAGGACGGGAGACCACCCTGGGAAGCAGTCCCCGCTATGCTAAAAACATCACTTCTGCCGCTCTTCTGGATCGCAGTACTGCCAACAAGCGAGGGATGAGTTTGCCCATCCCGGATTTCTGCTTTTAGCAATACCGGGTGGGGGGAGTGCTGGGGAACAGAGCTGCACAACCAGGGGCCTTTCCGGACAGGGAATTTGCCTGGACGGCAGAAGACGGACCCACAAGCTCTGCTGCCATTAGCGAGGTTGGTGGTCTCATTCCAACCTTATTCTCCCAAAACCCCACTGTAAAATAAAATGCCACAGTCCCCAGCTACAATGCTGTTAGGGACCTCTGGGCCTTGCCCCCACCCCAGTGCCCCAGCCTGAACCCCTCTGGAGGCCAGCTACCCACTCCCTGTCCTCAGCCCACCTTCCTCTCACCTCCACCTGCCCGCACCCCTCTGCTTGCTGAGGGACCCCAAGACCCACACACCCACCTGTTTCCACCTGCTGCCACCGCAGTAGGACTTGGCCTGCCCAGTGGCAGGGGCAGTAGATGCTGGGCTCCTCCAACTCCCCATCGCCAGACCAGCACTGCCCAACAGAACTTCCCACAAGGATGGAAACATTCTGTACCGTCCCAGAGAGGGGCCACTAGCCACACGTGGCCACGGAGCACTTGCATGTGGCTGGTGGGGCTGAGGAACTAAGCTTTTAATTTTACTTACAAATAATTTTAATTAATTTAACTGTAAAGAGACACAGGTAGTTATTGTATTGGATGGCACAGCTCTAGGCTTTGCTCTTCAGGGTCCTGGGCGTAGATGTAGAAGGAAAACGGAGACCCACAAACCTAGGATGGGCCCAGAATAAAACGCTAAAGTTGGCAAAAAAAAAAAAATCCCACAGTCTGTCTTTGGAGGCACCTCAGTGGCACTGTGTTGTTTCCCACTCAACTCCCTTACCCAAAATAGGGGCCCTAAATTCTTTATTTCTACCAAGGTAGAAAGAACTGGTAAAAAGTCACCCTCTCGGGAGGTCGTCAAAAGGCAGACTTAGCTGAAGGCGATACCGCAGGCTACAGTGAAGGAGGGAGGGAGACAGGCCAACGAAAGTAGCAAGTCTCAGGCAGGAAATGACCCCGGGAGCCAGCAAGGGAGCAGGGGCCCTCCAGGCAGCTGTCCCAGAGTTACCCACCCTGCTCCAGAGCGCCCCAGCTGCTTGGGAAACCTGGCCACCCGGGGCTGGAAGACACCTTAAAGATGCTCCCTCCGGGCTGCACCTGATTGAAACAGTCCCTTCAGCCCAGGACACAGCATCCAGCCTGCCTGCCCGCCGCGGCTGCCAGCAGACACACGGTGACGCCCACGGGACGTGCTGCCTCCCTCCCTGGACGTCCACTCATAGATCCTCCTTTCTCACCACTGGGGTACACAGTGCAGGCCAGTCCTTCTCCACAGAGGTGCGGGCTGCCCAAAGGGTGACCCCTGCCCCTAGAGCCTTTTTTTCTCCTGGATAAGCAGAGGGGCCTTCTAACCAATCCCTGTCCTACTCTAGCACCTCTGGGCCAGGTGGAAACCGGGGGGAAAAGGCGGTGGAAACAGGGTCCACACCAGGCCTGGTGTACCCCTCCTCAGTCCGCCCTTGCCACTGGGCAGAGCAGGGGAGCTCCGGGGCTCCTCTGGATCTCAGAGCCCTGCAGGGCCCCGCAGCTGCCGTGCCTAGGACGGCAGCAATGTGTGGCTTCCATCTGGCAGAGCACACAGTGGGGGAAAGCAGGGAGCAGCAACACTCTCCAGTAGCTAACGAGCTCTTAGTCTAGGCCCTGGCCACCAAGGTCCACTGTCCCGTGGGATCTGGGAAGGAGGAGTTCAGTCCTTTCCCACCCCCTCAGTCCCCCAAGAGGCCCGATGTCCAGGTCAGGTCAAACCACCTTCTCAAAGTCGCTCACAAGAGTGCCTGGGAACCAACCCTGTGGGGTCTTCTGCCCTAGGGCAGGGAGGCAGCAGAGAGCCAGGAAGCCAGGTCTTAGGGACCAGCCCAAATGAAGGGAGAGGAGCCGTACTGAGAGAGGGGAACCATCTCCTTCGTTTGCAGTAAACACCGGGAACACAAGGCCCACAGTCTTCTCTAGCAATTGATTTCCTTGGAAGGTCCTGGGAATTCTTGAAGCTCCACCAAAGACAGACAAACATGAGAAGAGATTCCAGGCTACCCTCAAAGACTGCAGACGTGGTTTTTCTAGACAGGTCAAGGGCTTCTCTTCTTACTGCCATTAGCCAAGGAGAGGAGGGCCCCTGTGACGGGGAGGCGGTGCTGGGAGTCAAGGGAATTCCTCCAGGAAGTCGGCCTCCTTCCTGGAGAGGTGGTGCTGCCTGCCACCCCTGGCAGCCGCCTGCTGGCCGCCCGCTGCTGGGGCAGGCCACCCGGGAATTCTGCAGGGAGACACAGGTTTCGGAATGCTGACCAGGCCAGTCCCAGGGCCTGCCACCACACCCGAACTGGTGGCCCTCCCCTCGGGAGCAATATGCAAGCCACCACTCTTAATTTTATTAAAAATAACCATCAGGTCTTTCTTGAGCACTCCCTAGGCACATTCTAAGGGCTTCGCACACAGTTTCATTTGATCCCCACAACCACCCCATGGGATATTCTCTCCACTTTGTAACACACCAGAATCACCTATCCTAAAATCCCAGGTCTCGGTCATCAGTCATAAGAGGGTGTCTCCTACACCGAGGTGGTTGGTGTTGGCCACAAGGTGAGGAGGGGCCCCTGAGGGCCTCTCTGACATCCCTAATGTAGGGCACAAGCTCTCCCAGAACCCCCATTCAATTCTATAAGCTCTCCTGGCTGTGTGGGGCTCAGAACACAATGCCCCCAAGCATGGCACTGTGGCATGCCAAGTTCTTGGAACTACAGGAGACTGGAGGGCCTGGGGACAGCCTCAGAAACAAGCTCTCTCTGACCTTCTCCTCCTCCCCTGTCTCTTGCCCTCTCTCTCCAGGAAACTGCGTCATTCGAACCAGAATTCCTCTTCCCTAAGGCGGGTCACAGAAATGAGAACTCCTTGTCCCTCATAGCAAGCCGTGAGCCTAGAAAGGTCACTCTCCCCACTCTCCCTTGAAGACCCTCATTCCAGAGGGGTCCTGCCCCACACCTGGGGGGAAGGACCTGAGCAGACAGGCCTTGCTGGGTCCCCCCCACCCCGCGTCCGTCACCATTAGGTCACACCCCTGTCCAGTGGCATTTCTACAGTGCTGCACACTGTCCCTCCAACCTCAGCATAAAAATAGGCACTTTTCCCTGGGTCTTTGGGTCTTCATTTCTGAAGGCTCCTATGTCACAAAAAACTTTGAATAAATAAATTTGTTACGCTTTTCTTCTGTTAACCTGTCTTTCGTGTCAGCTGTGACCCTGACGACGAGTGAGGGAAAGGATCTCATCTTTCCGCCCCTCCAGCTGTAACTGCTCCCCTTTCAGCGCCTTCTAACTGTTCCACAGCGAGGTGGGTACCACTCCCTGAGGTCCCCACCCTTCCTTGGCAACCAAAGCACAGAAGCTAAGCCAGCCCTGGCTCAGATGACGCTGCAGAAGGGCCTGGGACCCTGCTCGGCTCCAAATAGCGAGAGGCTGCGTCCACTCCCTTGGGAAAGCCCCACGTTTCTAACGGGGAGCGGGCCAGCTCCGAAATCCCCACTGTTTCTGCGTTTCCTTCCTGGCTGGTTTGGGCACCGTGTAGGGCGATATTAAAGAGGAGAAGGAGGGGCCTGGGCTTAGGTCCTGAGGTGGCTGATATCACCAAAAAGCCCGAACCAGGTGGGGGAAAAGCCTTCTGCTTCATCCTGGGGGTGACATGTCACAATGGGGACAACAGGTGAGCTGCATGGGAAGTGTCTAAATGGACAGGACAAGGCAAAACAAACACAGCAGCCCCGCAGCTGGCCTGTGGAAGTCACGCATCCATCCCCCGCCTGCCTCCCCGAGGGCCACGCTTTCTTGGGGCTCCAGTTTCACAGCCTCAGACCATTCCTGAACTCTTGCCACGGCACCAACCCACTCCCTCTGCACTTGGCTCCAACCCTTCCATCCCTTTACATCAGGGTGTGTTCTGCCTTAAAAAGGGGGGGAAAAAAAGAGGCCCGCTTCCCCTGCCAAGCCCTGGGTGTGAGTGAAGTGCCAAGTTAAAATTAAACTGAAAATTTGTACTTTAGGTTTAGACTCTCTCCCAATGCCACTGGCCATTTAAAAATATCCCAAAGTGGTTACTCGCCAGCTGAACAACTGGAATTACTCTCCTTGTACTAGAAGCTTTTCCAACACCCCGAAGACCAACTCACGCAGGACCCGACGCTTCGGTCCTCCAGTGTTAGCACCCAGGAGGGGAGAAGTCAGTGGGGAGGTACTGAAGGCCAGCCCCCCAGAAGTCAGACTGCCAGGCTTCTGCATTTCCTGAAAAACTTGTCCCCAAAGCAAGGATTTGTCCATCATTTCTCACCAATGGGAGCCGAAACTTTCATGATAAACACATACATATTGTTACTGTAAGGAACAACTCGCTGTTTGTTTCAAAACTGAATCTTAAGTCTCTCAAATTTGACCTTTCCTCTCCATTCCCAATGTTGCAGCCCTGGTCACTGTCACCTCAAGTCACTTTAAGCCTGCTTTAGCCTCCAAACTGGGTCTCTGTGACCTTGCCGGAAGTGGTCAGGGGGCAGCCAGGACCACAGGGGACAGGCCTCGACCTGGGGGCCGAATGCTCCCAGCTCTATCCCTGGGCCTCAGGCTCCTGCCTCTGTAGAAAGGGGATGATGGTATCTGTTTAGCCTATGAAGTATAAACTGGAGCCCAGAAAACATCCCTAGCGTCCCACTGCTTTGGGAAAAATTCAAGTTCCTAAACATGACCTCCAAGACTCTCCATTCTTAAGAGCTCCTTCTCCCTTCCTCCAACCTCAGCACTCTCCGCCTCTCGCTCTTGCACTACAAATCCAGTTCAAGCCCCCTCCCCAGGAAGCCAGCCAACCCAGCTCTGTGCATCCTGGGGCACCAAGGGCAGCTGCTGCATGAATCATTTAATCGTGTATTAAGCATCCGATCCTCCTGGAGGTCAGGGACTGTCCTTCTCTGTAATCAGCCTAGCAGGGGGCGGACACCAGAGCAACTGCTTAACAAATGTCCTGTTTATTGTGCCAGGCACAGCACTAGGTGCTGGAAATAAAGAAGTAAGTGGAGCTATCGTGAAACTTACAGTTTCATGAACAAATGCTGAAAGAACCCTACCTTTTATAAACAACAGCAATGTGTTTGAAAGGGTGTCTTGTGTCCTAAGACAAGCATAAGCCCCTGAGAGGCAGGTCAGCTGCGCACACTCCCGCTGACCTGACCCAGCGCACTGCACGTGGGTCTCCAGCCCTCTCCACGCAGGGCGCTCCCGCGACATTGTTGGCCGAGGGGACACAGAAGAGATGGTAAGCCAAGGTTGGGGGCCTTGCCAGTAAGAGATGCGGTAGCCAGTGGGGAAAAGACAACAGCCAGTAAACAACTCCAGCCCAGTGTGCCAGGTAGCAGCACCGAGGCTGGGACAGAGTGCATTCTTCAAATGCCTGCAGACAGAACAGGCGCACTAAGGCAGACAAGAGGGACCCAGGGAACGACCAAGAAAGGGGATGCACTTGTGTATCAAAGCCAGGAGTGGCTATTTAACTCACAGGGCCCAGTATAAAAAGAAAAATGTGGGTCCCCTTGCTCAAAATTTATTAAGAATTCCAAGACGGTGACAACAGCACATTAAACCGAGTACATGTTGCACAGGTCACATGACTGAAGCTGGCCCTGATTAAAAGGGACAGCCTGGGCCTAGAGCAGAGCCCTCTGAAGGACAGGACCAGAGAGAAGGACACTCAGAGTGAGAAGCGCTCTTCATTTGCCTAGTATATCCCGAGGCGCTGTGGAACGTGGCAGAAGGCAGGCTCTGGAGTCAGACGCCTGGCTTGGGTTCAACTGTTGTCCCTACCAGCCCATCTCCTCTCTCTGAGGTTCTGTTTCCTCTAGTGACTGTAATGCCCATCACCTAGGGTTGGGTTAAATAAGAATGTGCTCACAGTGTCCCCAGCTTGGAAAAAGCCACTTGCCTTCCCCTTTATCCACAGCCATCTTTACTGTCACGTCCAGTCAAGGTACAAGAATGGGGACAAAATGCAGGGGAGCAGATCTGAGTCACCTAAGCTGCCTGCATGGTTCCTGATGGAAAATACAGGCCCTCTTAACCCGTTGGAGAACCAAGAACGGTGTGCTCAAAACATGCCCCTCTGGATTTTGTATCTACACCTTGTTTTGTTTTTTACACCAACCTCGAGCCTTGAGTTTCTTTTCCTTCACTGAGCAAGAATTCGATAAATACTTGTAGCTTTGGTTCCAACCTCGTCAGTCCCTAACCAATTTAGTTTTCAGGTTCCAGTCTTTGCACAGAAGAGAAGACTCAAATCAAATTGACCCCGTGGTTTTTGGTGCTCATGGGTTTTAAATAGGTCAGCCTTTAAATGGGCCATCCCCTACTGCAGATCCCATTTCAGCTAGAAGGCCAGACCGAGACACCAAGGTTTTAGACTGGGGTGATAAATGCTTGTGATTTTCTTGTTTTAACCATAAAATCTATAGTTTTGCTTAACAGCCAGTGTGGCAAAATCTGCCCCCCACCAAAAAAAAATTAGTCAAGTTCTGTGGGGGAGAAGCCAAAGCTCTGGGAGAAAAGTTAGACACAAAAAGAAACTACAAGGGCCTTAAGGATCTTCGATGGCCAGTGGCTTTCTACGTTTTACACCTTGGCTCAATGTACACGTGTTTTGTGTGTGTATAGGCACACACAACTGAAACAAATCTTACCCTCACAACTACTTTTTTCTATTACTTAAAAAACATCGCTACCCTGGATCAGAAATCACAATCCCAGCAGAAGACTGTGGAATTAACAGTTCATCCACATAGCTTTCAAGTTTCAGCTAAGAGGAGGCAATTTTGCAGCCTCAACAGTAGCTAACACCCAGGTCTGCACACCTCTCAAAGATCTTTTTTTTTCCTTGAGACACGGTCTCGCTCTGTCGCCAGGCTAGAGTGCACTGGCCTCATCATAGTTCACAGCAACCTCAAACTCCCGGGCTCAAGCGATCCTCCTGTGTCAGCCTCCCAAGCAGCTGGGACTACAGGCACATGCCATCACGCCGGCTAATTTTTCTGTTTTTTGGCAGAGACAGGGTCTCACTCTTGCTCAGGCTGGCCTCAAGGGGTCCTCCTGCCTCAGCCTCCCAGAGTGCTAGGATTACAGGCGTGAGCCACGGTGCCTGGCCTCAAAGATCTTTTAAAATCTTAACTAGGGGCAGGGTCCCACGTTACTTTAAAAACGAACAAAAAAATCTCCCCAAGAAAGAAGCATCCGTGTGTCGGATTTTTTTGTTGTTTCCTACAATAGAGCTCTGAAGGCAAGCATGGAGCACATGGCCCAGGGAAGTCGGTGACGCCAACCTTATTATTTCAGGGAGCCAAGGAACACAAGCCGAGGCAAGCTGCAGCAGTAATTAAGCTGTCCGCCAGGCCCCAGCTCATAGGCTGAGCCGCTGGCGGCTGGGGGTGGGAGGGGAAAGCCCGTATTAACATAAACCCTGTGACTTGCTCCTGTACCGCCTGGAACCGGCTTCCTCTCTTTTCCTGCAGGTGTGAGGAGGACTTGGTCTCCGCTTCATCAAAGCAGAGGAGCACCGCAAACACTTCCTCCAGCCAGAAAGACAGACTCAAGGCAGTACCCTAAATGCCTGTGGTGGGGGTAGGACCCGGGCTTTGAGCTTGCCAAATGGTCTTTTTAGCGGGTGAATCCTTGCTGGGCCCCTCCCTGATGTTGTGTCTTTGCTTTCCTCCCTATAAACCTCATTCCTACCTTCCAGCCAGTCTAGATTCTACTCCAAGAGTCTGTCAAGGACCTGTCAGTTCTACCTCCTGCAGGAAGCCCTCCCTGATTGCCCAACCCCTAGTCTAGTCCTGCTTGATTTAAGAGCATGTGTAGGAAAAGTGTTTGCAGGGCAGCGGGAACTGTTTTGGGGTCTGGAGAAGGAGGGGCCTTGAATACGACTTTGCTGGGGGTCAGGGGGATGCAGTGGGGAAAGGGAGATGAGGGCTTTGGAACTGGCAAGTGACATGATCAAGTGACAACCTCACAAGCTCCATCTTCCAAACGGCTGCTCCCTTCCTACCTTTGGTGGATGCTGGAAGACCGAAAGAGGCAGGAATTGGAAGTAGAATCCAACGAACATGCTAGCCCACGCAGGTGGTGTCTGAATAGTAACCAGGGAAGAGAAGGAAAGGGGACAAGAAGCGCTGCGGTGCAGGCAAGGGGTGCTGCCAGGCACCTGATGACCTGGGCTCTGGTCTCACGTTGCCATCAACTTGCTGTGTGCCCTGGGGAAGTCACTGCCACTCTCTGGGTTTCTGCCAGTCCTCTAATCCGCACACTGGACAACAGAGCCTGAGTACAGACATAAGGTCCCTCTATCTCCAAAATTTTGTGAGCCTGTCAGTGTCCACCCCACATCCAAACTCAGTCACTGTTCCCCAAAGTAGGTGGGTGATTTCATAGGCTGAGGGGCCCAGGATTCATCACTGAGGGATGCAAGGCATCTGGGACACACGGCAATCATCCCGGGTAACGAGTGAAATGGGAAAATGAATCCTCTAGTCTCTTAAAACACATCAATATCCCCCAAATATGTGCAATATATCAATAACTAATAAATACATAGATACATGCAAATTTTAAGAAAACCACACACCAGGATCACAAAAACAGTCCCCAGAAGCCCTGGGTGCTAGGTTGCAAATGTAGGAGCCTGGCATCATCCCACCTGATGTCTGTCATCTCACAGGTCATCAGGTGGCCTCCAGTCTCCTCTGGGGTTTGGGGCAAGGACCAGGTACCTCGACTTATGGGGTGCCATTCCCAGCTCATCAATTCTGTGATTCACAATAAAAACCACAGCTGCTCTCAATGAGCTTATTAAAGAGCCACAGTACTGTACCCGAGCAACAGAAAAGCCATGAAGAGACCGAAGAGGAAGGCCTAGAGTGCAAAGGGGGTAAATCCTGATCAAGGTCCCTAAAAAGCTGCTTTGCACACGTCGCATTATGTCTCATTACTCCCATGTCCAAAATCCTTTAATGGCCATGGGGATCAAGTGCACACCCTGAGTAAGATCCCCAGGCCCCCACCCATCAGTGCTCCCTGGCGGACACCCTGTGCCTCCTCCCGCAGCAGTCTGTCCCCGCCTCGCCCCTCTTCTAGCCTCCCTGATCTGCTGCAGAAACGGAGACCCCACCTGGTGCCACATGTCACAGTTTCCAAAGTACTTCCCCTCATAGGCAATAGTATTCTACCCTTTCTATCCCTCCCAGGGAACCTGCTCCTGTCCACCAGGGCCCTCTGAGAGACGCTGAATGGCCAGTGTTTCTTCCTCCTGTCTCTCCCCCAAATACCAAGTACCCTAGGCACCTTGCCCCGAGGGGCTGGCTTTCAGCAAATACTCGCTGAGAGGTTAAACTCAGGCTACAGGAGAGTTAGGGTATGGGTGGGCAATGGCTCTGGAGAATAATCTGGTTTCCATTTACTTTGTGAGGCAAAGCACCCCACCAAAACCACTCTTAGGCAAATCAACTGTCCCAACTCACTGACACAGTTGATTTGGGATCCTGAAATCAGATTGGGAGATTTAAGCCCAGCTGGGCTGAGATCACTTGCAGACTGCAGGAGCTGTCTGTCTACTGATGAAATCCCACCGGAGTCTCTGGGACACAGCCCGGAGTCTCTGCCTTGGGGTCTAGTGTGGACTTTGACTGCTACCAACTCCCAGTGGACCCAGAGTGGAAGAACTGTCTGCAAAACAAAAGTTAATTCATTTCCCCAGTTTTACTACTCAGAGATCCATGAGCTGAAAACTGAAAGCTTCTGTCTATTCCAGTTCCCAGCATAACCCACCTAAGACAACACCATGCCATTCAGACTTATAGGCTGGGGTGCTTCCCGCAGTCTTGGTGTGACCGCCTGCCCTGTTTCCAGTTGTTTTTTTAAAAATGCTTCAAACAACTGAAGGACCCTCTATCAATGCCACTCTTGGAGGACCACTATATCCAATCCAACTTCCCCAGCAATTGATGAAGCCAGGTGGAAACCAACCCAGTGACTCACTGAAGGTCACACAGTTAGCCTATTGTGGAATCAAATCACAGGCCATTCTCAAGACTCCTAACTTAGGGCCCACACCCCAAAGTCACAGGCCTGTCTATAGGGAACTCCTTGAAGCAAGCGGAAACAAAGGCAGAAAATAAAAACAGCTGTCAGAAAAGAGCCCGAGCCTGAACCCAGCCCCAGCCTCCACACACAGCCCAGCAGGGCTGGAGGTACAGAGGAGGCAGGGAAGGCTAAATGGCCTCAGAGATAAAACCTTGACCTTGGCCTCCTTCCCTGCCACCTCTACCCAAAACGACAGCAGCATCAGCAACGACGGCAGCAGAGTGAACACGGCCTCGGCACTGAAGCTGGTGTCCAGCCACCAATGGGAAAGCGCTTATCTGGGCAGGAATGGGAACCAATCATGCAGGAAGAGCCTAAGGCTGGGGCCTAAAATTTTTTCTAACCAAGGCCACAGAACAAATTAGCCAAGGGTTACACATAAGCAGCAATTAATCTTGGTTCTTTCTTCCTCAGAAAAGTGTGAAATGTGCAACTTGCCTAAGTCTGTAAATTACATGTGTATAGTGAAAATATTGGTGATGAAAGTGCAAGAAATGCTAGATGTAAATGTTAGCTCCACATTTCTACTAACTGGAAGGGGACAAATAAAAACAGTGGAATGAGGGAGAACAAGGAAGCAATGGGGAGGCGAGGGGCTGGTGGGAGGAAGGAGAGAGGAGAGGCAGAGACAGATAGACAGACAGACAGAGAGAGAGACAAAAAAAAAAAAAAGGGAAAGAAGGCGAAAGCCACAGGCTTGGCAGGTTTTGCTTAACTTCCAGTGTTCTAGCCTCTTCACCTGGGTTATGGTAATAGAACTTCACGTACACTTAATGTTTTTTTAAAAAATACAGGTTGAGTTAATTGTTATACAGGTCTACAGCTGCTTTAATCTCAAAATGCTAAACAAAAATAAAACCAAAAACGAAATCCTCCAAAGAGTCAGGGAGGAACTAGATGACTAGAGAATGTAAAAAGGAACCTAGGAATTTTAGTTTTCATCAGATGCTCACAAAGGAGGCCCCTGGCATGGTGGCCAACACAGACAAGGCCATCCGAGGCTGTGCTGAAACAAGTGGAATGGGTTCCCTGGTCAGGGCCCCAAACCATTCTGCATCGACAGGACCAGACGTTGAAGTCCAAAACTTGAACAAACTTCAGGGTGAGGGGGCATCTGAAAACTGGGACACTGGAAGAACAATTGAAGGAATCAGCGATGTTTGCACTGGAGGGTGGGGAGCCGTGACTGTTCTCTCTCTCTCCAAGTATTTGAAGCAGTGTCATGTGCTGGTCCACAGTGTGCAGGTAATTACGAAGAGGCAGTCTGCCACCCAGTGTAAAATGTAAGAGGGTCTTTAGATCGTTATAAGCGGTCCCACAAAAGAATGGGATGCTCGAACACTTGTGAGCTCCCTGTCCCAGTAAGCCTATGAGCCAGAGACTGCTAAGTGACCATCTGCAAAGAGTTTCATACATAAACAGTGCTAGATGATTATTAAATGAATTAATAATATTGTATGATGAAGCTCTGAAAAGACAGCTGAGTCTTTTCACCTCCTAAAATGCTATGATTTGATTCTTTCCTCTTAAAGAAGCATTACTTGCTTCGGTTACAGGCCCGGTTTACTCATTCAACAATCTACAAGGAGTATCTACTATATGCCACGCCAGGCACCATGCTAGGTGTTAGAGATACCAGCCGTAAACAAAACTAGGTGCCTGCCCTCATGGGTTTACATTTTAGCTGCGGAGCCAGATAATAAACCAATAAATGTATACACCTGTATATAACGTATATTGGTGCTACAAGGGAAAAAGAGAAAAGCAACAGTGACAAGGGACACTACTTTAGAAAGTGCTTTCAGCAGAGACTTGAAGCCAAGTGAACTGGGAAGAGCCTTGCAGGCAGAAGGATGACCAGGGCAAAGACCCTGAGCGGGAAGCACAGGTAGAAATGAGCCTGATCTACACCCCTGGGAAATAGCCTATGGGAAAATGTTTTGATTACAAGTGACGCATGAGAAGTAATCAGAGTATCTGATTTGGTTCCAGGCTTTACTACTTAGCAACTGTGTGGCTTTGGACAAGATTTCACTGAGACTCAGTTTCTCCATCTATAAAATGGCAAGAAGAATCCCTACCAATCCCACATCTCCATGGGACCAAATGAGATAATGGGTATGAAAGCGCTTGAAAAGTCACGCTGTCCTAGAGGTCCCTGTTGTTAATTTCATGAGCACATTTCTTACCCAAGACCTCGCACCCCAGAGAGCAGACAAGGTGTTATGCAACCGATTCCCCACACTGCCTTGCACTTAGCTCTCAATAATTGTTTGCTGAACTGAAAAGCATTAAAAATAACCTGGGAAAATGCTCTGCCATTTCTTCTTCCTATTAAACTGTAGCACTTTGCCAGAATGCTCCAGAATAATTTCTCTTCACCGTAATCCTTCAGTTCAGGGGAAGAACCAACTGAGTCACATCGGGGCAGTGTGTTCAGGGGATAAAATTCCCAGAAGTGGAGACGGAATAAGGTCCAACTACTCCAGGGAAGGATCCATGTTCTCTGTGCCACCTCAACCTTTTGGGCCGGGCCAGGCCAGGCCACCAACGGAAGGGACCGAGGACTACCCTAGCACAAGTCAGGGCCTCCTGGGGAAGCCCTTGAGAGCCAGAGGAATACACAATATCCAGAACATTCCACTGCAGATTAAGAAGCCTCACTGGAGTTCAGCTGCCTCACCATACAGAGGTGGAGACTGAAGCCCAGGTAAGTGGAATAGCTGGTGGAAGGTCACTTCTTTCATTTTTTCTTTTGAATTTTTTGGCTAACACATCCATTTCCGTGGTTTCAAAACCAAAAAGTATAAGAGGATACACAATTCTCCCTCCCATCCTCTTGTCTGCTCAGTTAACTACCCCACCTACTAAGCATCCCTCCAGAGTACACAAATTCAGGATCTTATTTTTCTCCCTTTTACTAAAAACTAGCATATTATACTAATCTTTGCTCTGCCTTTTTTTCATAGTTTGTGGAACAGAGTACATATAAACCTTCCTTGTTTCCCATGTTCAACTATTTTCCATTGTGTGAATGTGCCATCATTTTTCTTAAAGGTCCCTTGTTGATGAGTATTTGGGTTGCTTCCCATCTTTAGCTATAACAAATAATTCTGCAATATAGATAAGCTTGCACATGTCATTTGCATCCACCTGGCTCATTGATGAAAGCGCTGGAATCAGATCCTGCTTCTGACCTGTAGCATGGCAGTCACAGAGCGGCAGAGTCCTACAATCTAATGGGCTCACCACTGTCTTCCTTTGTGCACAAGTTAACCTCCTTTCATTCGATAAATGCTACTTAGAACCTACCAAATGCCAGGCATGACACCAGACATACTGAAGACATACTAGGTGCTGGGGATACATTGATAAAGGTATTCTTGCCTTCTGTCCCCAGAGTATCTGGTCTGGAGGGACAAGCAAAAGGGATCATTATAGCGCAATTCAGTGCCTTGAAAACCATCTGAGCTTTCTGGGCCAGTATCCCTGTCTGGAAATGGGTGGCCACACCTATACCTCAGGGGTGTTCTAATGGATCAAAAAGGCAATGCTTGCCAAATACCTGGCAAGCAAATTCCATGCAAGGATCTCTGTGGGTGCTCAAAAAGGGGTATGCCCCCTTTTGTCCCAGAGGAGTCTTAGCAAAGGCAAGAGCAGTGAGGCATTCCAGGCAAAATGCACAGCATTGCCATGCCCGTTCCACAATGAGCAATACTGTTTTCTTACAGGAGTCTGGAATATATTGCCACTTATTTTCTGAAGCAGCACCTAAGCCCCTCATTATGTCTTAGCCTGTTTTTATTAAAGAACCATTTGCCCTTCTCCCACTTTCCAGACCCTCCTCAGTATGTCCGAGGCACCCTGGGTGTTTCTCAGCCATGTGCACAAGCCCTTGCGTTTGGCATATGTCACAGTCATAAGGGAAAACCCAGACATGTTTCTTAAGGCCCTGGCACAGAGAGGCATGGGCCGGCACATGGGAAGTTGACTTTACTGGGATATCACTGAAAGTGTAAAATAATCATTTAAATGGGAAAAAAATAAAGAGAAAAATCATTAAAGCTCACATTTATTTTGCTTACTTTTATGTGCTCTATTTCACAAGAGAACGTTTTTAAAAATCAGAAATTGTGGCATTATCTATTTTGCTTTCCCAGGAAAACAAAGGCAGGAGATTTTATGATGGATAAGAGAGAGCAACGGCAGTCAGCGGTCTCCAGTATTTCCATGTTACCCCAAAGTAGCTCGGAGCAGGCAGGAGGTCAAAGCTAAGATTCCACGTTAGACGAAGGCTTTGCACCTTGGGCTAGTTACTTAACCCTTCGAGCCTCAGTTCCCTCTTCTGTTAGCGTGGGAATAATTCCAATCAGCTTGCAGCATTTCTGTATAGATTAAAGAAGAATAAATACGGTGTTCGGCACATAGGTACTCAACAGTTAAAAACAAACAAAACACATAAAAAAGATACGTTTTCCTCACCGTTTAGTAAAAAGATGAAAATCTACTGTCTTCCTTTTAGAAGCTCAAAGGAGAACACTAGGCATGAATTATCCAGCCCCCATAATACTGGGAGGCCGTTTTCCTAACAGGCTAATTAGCAAAGTCTTACTTCAACCAGTATCTCCTTTCAAATTTATGCAAGATGCCTGCTTCTAGATGAAAACTATCAGTCAATTATCTCCCACCCTGGTCCTTGGGAGAGGTGGGTGGCCAGCCACTGTATTTGTGACTGCTGACTTAACTGGGGGCTTCTCTCTCCCATCCCCTGGGGGCCCCTCTGAGTCCGGTCTCACTATCTTTGGTCAGAGGTATCAGTAGGGACTGGGATTTTTCCCAGCCCACACAAAAAGCACCTGGACCCCCAAACCAGGGTGAGAGAGCCTGAAAGGTCCAGATGGAATCCAAAAAGTAGCAATGGGGTTCCTCCAAGATAAAACGCTGCTATTGCAGTGGCTCACACCTGTAATCCTAGCACTCTGGGAGGCCGAGGAGGGAGGATCGTTTGAGCTCAGGAGTTCGAGACCAGCCTGAGCAAGAGCGAGACCCCGTCTCTATTTTCAATTAAAAAAAAAGAAAAGAGAAGAAAAGAAACACTGCTATTTCAGAAAGACCAATGGAAATCCCATTCTGATAGACAGCGAGAGCCTGGGGTTACCAAAATCGGGCAGCATCTCTGCCTTCAGGTAGTCAGCTCTTTTTTTTTTTTTTTTTTTTTTAGACAGAGTCTCACTCTCTTGCCTGGGGCGAGTGCCATGGTGTCAGCCTAGCTCACAGCAACCTCAAACTCCTGGGCTCAAGCGATCCTAC
>RJWJ010027908.1:0-21782 GCA_004363605.1 Indri indri
AGTGCTGTGGCATTAGCCTAGCTCACAGCAACCTCAAACTCCTGGTCTCCAGTGATTCTCCTGCCTCAGTCTCCTGAGTAGCTGGGACTACAGGCATGCGCCACCACACCCAGCTAAGTTTTCTATTTTTTGTAGAGACAGGGTCTCGCTCTTGCTCAGGCTGGTCTTGAACTCCTGACCTCAACGGATCCTCCCACCTCGGATTCCCAGAATGCTAGGATTACAGCCACGGCACCTGGCCCTCACCTATAGTTCTCATTTAGCAATCGGAACCCTCCCACCATCTGCAAATGGGACACTGATGTACATAGCTAGTACATGGTAGATTCAGGACTTGCACACAAAGCTCTTATCTGGTACATTACATGTTACTTATGTATGTTTTCGAGTTTCAGTGCATGTCTGTTACCTTGTGTACCTTGGGGAATGTGTCTGTGTGTGAATTCTTTCCTTTAACAAAAATACTGAAGATGTGGAGGTGACATAGACCCCAACCCTCCCTGCTGGGAGCTTCTGCCCATGGGGAAACCCCTGAATGCAATGTAGGGCAAGGGCAGAGATTGAAAATGAGGGACAAGTGTAAGTCCTGGCTCTGCTACTTATTAGCCATATGACACTGGACAAATGATTTGACTCTGAGCCTGTGTTTTTCCATCTGGAGAATGGGAATCATAGTGCCTACCTCACTGGCTGTTTTGAGGATGAAACAAGATGATGTATGTAAATTTCCTGGCATATGCTGAGTATTCCCTCATTGGTAGTTATGATTACATGATTGTTACAGGGGAACCATCTTGTGACACCGCTGTATGGATATGTGAGTGTCTGTGCAGGGAGGGTGATTTTGGGAAATTGGGGTGTGTCTACGTTATTCATCGCTGTATCCCCGAGCATCTTAACGCAACTTGTCAGCACAAAGTCAGTGCTTAATAGATGTTTATTGACTGGGTGTTGAGTGAGTGTGAGTGTAGGGTGGGAAGGGCCTATAGAGGGGTATGTGGGCGAGGGGGCCTCCACCAAAACCAGATACATAATTTATAGGACTCAGTTCAAAATGAAAATATGGCACCCCTGGTTCAGAAATTAATATGATTTTTTTTTTTTTGAGACAAGGTCTCACTTTGTCACCCAGGCTAGAGTGCAGTGGCATCATCACAGCTCATTGCAAACTCAAATTCCTGGGCTCAAGGGATCCTTCTGCCTCAGTCTCCCGAGTAGCAGGGACTACTGGCTCATGCCACCACACCCTGATAACTTTTCTATTTTTTCTAAAGACGGGAGTCTCGGTCTTGCTCAGGCTGGTCTTGAACTCCTGGCCTCAAGCGATCCTCCCACCTTGGCCTCCTAGAGTGCTAGGATTACAGGCATGAGCCACTGCACCCAGCCAGAAATTACTATGAATTTTAAGACAACCCAGAAGAGCATGAACCCAAGCCCTTGTGAGTAGGGAGCTGTGTGCAACCCCCAAGAAGTCCCCTGGCCTCCATTGCCTGGGGAGCACCACCCCCAGCTCAGTTGTTCTGGAGAGAGTACAAGGCCTACGGGGCTTCCTGGGCTGCCCAGGGAGGGTGAAGAGGGGAAGGATTACTCAGTGTGGGCAGGCCTGGAGAAAGTAGGGGGAAGGACCCACTGACCACCAGACGTCTCCCCCAGGAAACCCTTCCAGAACTAGACCCATGCCTGAGAGCAGCCCTCTGCCTTCCATTCTCCCAGAGTTAACCACCCCCCACCACACGTACACACCAACCAGGCCACTGGGTGGTCTGGGCACATGTGGTCACATTTAGATGTTGATTGAAGCAAAATTGTTTTAAGATTAGAATATTTAAGGTAACTTTAATTGCCACTGCATTACTGGGATTTTTGAGGATGGGGCTGCAAGATCCCCTGGGGTGGAAGTGGGGGAATTGGTGGGGGACTATAGGAGGGGTCTCCATTTCCCTAGCCCCAGAGGAGAGGCCCCTTGCAACTCAAAAGAAGGAAGGAGGGAATCTCAGAACCAGGAGCCCAGTCCTCTAGCAGATGTGGGGAGTCAGGGGCTGGCCCTGGTGGTGCAGGAATTTTCCAGCACTCCCCCGCCCCCAACTATTTGCACACCCTGGGCCACACATCTGTGCAAACATCCCTCCCCTCAGCTTGCCAGCCAGACAGAAGGGTGGCAAGGGGAGGGTCCCATCCAGGTCCTCCCACGCTCCAACCTGGGGTGGTTGGAGCCCAGAGTGTTTTCTTATTGGCAGATCAAGACGAAACTTTAGGAGAAATGGGAGAATAATGCTAACAGTAATAAAGATTACTACATTTATTATTATTAAATGTTCAATTATTATAATAATTATTATTTTTTATTTTGGAGACAGAGTCTTGCTCTGTTGCCTTGGCTAGAGTACAGTGGCATCATCACAGCTCATTACAACCTCAAACTCCTGGGCTCAAGCGATGTTCCTGCCTCAGCTTCCTGAGTAGCTGGGACTATAGGCACACGCCACCTCGCCTGACTAATTTTTTCTCTTTTTAGTGGAGATGGGGTCTCACTGTTGCTCCGGTTGGTCTTCAAGTCCTGACCTCAAGTGATCCTCCTGCCTTGACCTCCCAGAGTGCTAGGATTACAGGGGTGAGCCACCACACCCAGCCCAATGTTCAATTATTATTGAGCCATTACTATGTGCCAGGCTTATATTAATGTAAGCCTTTTATTATTCACTATCTCTTCTTCTTCCTTTGTTTTTTTTTTTTTGTTTTTTGTTTTTTTTTGGCTTAACATTTATTTCTCACAGCTCTGGAGGCTGGAGAAGTCGAGATCAGGGTGCCAGCATAGTGGGTTCGTGGTGAAGCCTCTCTTCCTGGTTTACGGATGGCTGTTTTTTCCTGTGTCCTCATGTGGCGGACAGAGCTCACTGTCTCTCCTAAGAAGTCCCACAGCACAGTGATGGGGGAAGACTCAGGGAGCTGGCCTGCCTGCGTCAAATCCCAGTTCACTCGTTTCTTAGCTATGTGACCACGGGTGAGTCAGTTAACACCTCTGCGCCTCAGTTTCCCCATCTACTAAGTGGGGACAGTAATAATACCAATCTCAAAGGGTTATTGTAAGGATTAAATAAATTAATCCTTGTAAAGTGCTCAGAATAGTGCCTGGCATGGACTAAGAGCCCTGTGAGTGTTAGGTGCTGTCATTAGGGACTGTTATCCCCTTTTATAGCGGAGGAATTTGAGGTTTGGAGAAATGAGGTCACTTGCCCACAGTCACAGAGAGCAGCACAGGAATCCAAACCAGATCTGCTTGACTCTTAGCTCGCTCTGAACCACCAGGCTTGTGCCAGCACTGGCTCTGCTGAGGCTGCACTAGGCAGGTTACATGTCTCATCTGGTTCTGTTTAACCACCCGCCCCACTGGATACCTCTGCCCAGGTCTAGAACAGTCCTTGAATCTTCGCTGGCCAGCCTCTGATTCTGTGAAGGAACTGAAGCCCAGAGAGGGGCAGCAACTTGCCCAAGGCCACACAGTAGGTGACCACAGGCAGAGCTGACCCACTGACACTCAGACACCACCAGAGACAGACCAAAGGGAGATGCCTCTGGCAGGTGGGATGGGGAGACTGGCTGAGAGTTTGTCCTGGCCTAGCCAAGAGGGGAGAGTCCATGACCTCTGGGTAAATAGCTGGTGGATAAGGAGACAGCAGCCACAAGGTCATGGCACGGCTGTCTCAGCCTCTATTGATGGGCAGCTGCAGCCCTCCTGGGGGTGGAGAAAGCTCCTAACAGCCAGCGAACACCGGGCACACAGGACCTGGCAATGGAGCAGGGCCCAGAGCTGGCATCCCAGGGCTGGGTGAAAGGAGAAGGAGCTGGAGCCCTCCCTCCCTGCAGGGCACTGGGCAGGGGGAGAAGAAGGGAGGAAGCTGGGGACAGTGTGTGCCACAGAACCAGGCCCAGGGGTGGGATGCCAGTGGGAGACCAGCTGAGTTTGAGTTCGGGTGAGTGTGTGTGTGCATGAAGCCCATGGGAGCCCCTTCCTTGGCACGGGGTACCCCTCCCTTGCCTGCTTGCCTCACGGAGCTCCCCCTGCCTCTCTAAGAATAGCTCACACTCACAGAGCTAAGTGCTCTATGTAGATTAATGAATGTAATTCTCAGAGCCAGCCTATCAGAGCTTTTCAGATGAGGAAACTAAAGCACCAGAGGCTAAGTAATTTGCCCAAGGGCACATGGCTGGTGAGTGGAGGCCCTTGGATTTGAACCCAGGCAGTCTAACTCCAAGGTCCTTGCTTTCCACTTTCGGTCCCTGCTGCTTAGCTCCCACCTCCTTCCTGAGCTGTCCCCTCCCTGAACACTCAACCCCCACCTGACCCCCGTGCAGGGCCTGGTTTCCACACCAGCTTTGGGGGAGGGCCCCAGCTACCCACTCTCTGCCAGCGTCCTCTTGGGTACCCTGCCAACTGGGCCCATCCCTTTCCTCGGGCAGCGCCCCAGCCTGGCTCCCCTGCAGTTCAGGCCAAGAGGCCAGACCCAAAGACCCCTGGCAGTACCCGCAGTTCGGAGGGGTGGGATGGAGGGGGCCTAGGCTCTAGGGTGGGCGAGGGTGAGAGGCCCCATTGAGGAGTGGCAGTGCCGGTGTGTACCTTGGCAGGGGGACAAAGCAAAGTGGGAGGCCCTTGGAGGGCAGGCTGCAGGAGGGAAAAGACACGAGGGGGGGTGGGCCCTGACCCAGAGATAGGCAGCTTGGGGCCCCCAGCTCCTTTCCTGGACCTGTTAAGGGTTCAGCTCTTTCCCACTTAGAAAACACACACACATTCACCCCAACCCCCCTCTCCTGGCCTCAGTTCATCTAAATGTCCCCCCTGCACTCGCTGCCTCCACCTCCTTCTCCGTGGCTGCTCCTTTAGCTCCTGCAGTCTGGCTACTGCTCCCGCCCCCCATCCTAGCCCCCAATCCTAACTGCCAGCCCAAAGAACATTCTTCTGTGACCCTCTGCCCCGCTGGCCTCCCTGGCTTTTTAGAAACATTCTGCCTTGCCTTCTGAGACAGGGCTGTCCTGGCCCCTCCGCCCCGACACACCTCCTAAGTCCCCTTTGCCCACCCCCTCCCTCTGCAGCCCTCAGAGGGTCCTGGCTTTCCTGGGCCCCCTCCTCACCCGAAGCACCAGCTGCCATCTGCACACAGGGGACTCCTGGACTCTGGCCCAGAGCTTACTTCCCTCCCTGATCCGTGCAAGTTGCACAGGCTCATCCAACTCCGTGCACCAGCCACCCTCCTTCTGCTGGACCCCCACCCCGCAGGCCTCACCAGAAACCTGGGTGCTGTCCTTGAGACCTCTCTCTTTCTAGGCCCCTCACCCAACATCCAAATCCTGCCTAGTTCACCCCCGCAGCTCCTCCCACACGCGACCTTTCTCCCCACCCTGCTGTCCACCTCACCGGGTCCTGCCAGGGTGGTTCCGGCAGCTCCTCGCCCGTGTCCTGAAGCACAAACCTGACCACAGCACTGGCCTGCTCCAGAGTCTTCCGTGGCACCCCATTGCCGTGATGGCGAGGTCTGCCCAGCTTCTGCGTGGCCCCTGCTGCCTCCTGACCCCGGCTCACCTCCCCACGGCCCGAATGTGCCAACACGACTGCCCCCGTCCGCCTTGCCCTGTGAGTGCTCCCGGCTCAGCCCACCTGGGTGCCGTCTGCAGGAGGCCGCCTGCGGACTCCTCACGGGGGGTCTCTCCCCCACTGCCCCTGCCCTGCAGTGCCGCACCGCGCCCCCCTCGGGCGTCTGCCCCAGCAGGTCTCCCTCCGGGCAGGGGCTCCCGGGGCTCCCCTGTGCGCCCCAGGCGCGGGCTCCGGGCGGGTGAGGATGGACGGGGCCGCGCTGCCCGGGTGCGTGTGTGGACGGGGTCTCAGGGGGCGTCGGGGAGGGCGGCAGCTGTCTGGGGCCGGGCGGGGCGCGGGCCTTGGCGGTGGCAGTGGAAAGAGGAGGGTGGAGGCCCCGCCCCGCCGCGCCCCTCCCGCCGCCGGCCCCCACCCCCCGGCGCCCGCCCACTCCGGCACCCGCGAGGGGCGGCCGGCAGAGCGACGCGGAGCCCCGCCGGCGCGGACCCCGACGACCCCGCCGCGCCACCGCCGCCCGCCCGGAGCCAGCCGCCCCGGCCGCCCTCGAGGGCCGAGAGTGGCGCCCCGAGGCCGCGCCTGCAGGTGAGACGGGCACCGGGGTCGGCCTCGGGGGCTCCACGGGCAGGACCCGGGCGAGGTCCCCCAACACCATGCCGGACAGCGGGGCTGGCGCCTCGGACTCCCGGTGGGGACGCGATGGGGGCCTGGGCCGGGGGGTCGGCGCTAGGACAGGAGAGCCCACCCCGGTGACAGAATCCCAGATAAAGCCCCCTTCTCCCTTCCTCTCGCAGAAGCGAGGGCTCTAGCATCAGACAGCGCCCGGTAGAATCCCGAAGATGTGGCCCCGGGTGTGTCACTTCACCTCTCCAGGTCTCGCTTCCCACCTGTAAAATGGGAATAACAAAGCTTCCCTCGCGGGGCGGTGGAGGAGGGGGAGAGGGGACTTGAGCCCCGTCCGCTCCCACCCTTCCTCTCTCCCCATCTCTTCGCCATTTCCGACTTGCTGGCCACCTCCTGGTACTCGGTTTTTCTGCCTCTGCCCCAAGTCGCTTGTATTCTAGGTGCCCACGCAGCGCCTGACCCCACACTGGAGACAGGTTCTGAGGAATGGCCCTGCCAGAGGCTCGGCACCTCTCCCCGGCTCTAGACTGAGACTTGCAGGGAGTTGAGGGGCTGTTGCCCAGCCAAGAGGGATTGGGGTCCCAGGCCCCCAGAATAGCCTCCCCGGTGTCTCTGTCCTGGGGCTGGAGACATCCTGAACCCCGGACTCCCCCAGGTAAAGAAACGCTGTTCAGCTAGAGGGGTCCAGGGTTTGCCAGTTGGGGAAGGGCAGTGTGTGAGACCATCAGCGTGTGTGAGAACAGGCTGGGTTCCTGACACAGGGTCCCCGGCAACTCAGAATCCTTCCTCCCGCCTGTCTTCCGTGCCTCTTGCCAAGGCTGGTGGCAGGGGTCCATCTCCTCCTCAGAGTGCCCGTAGCAAAGACAGCCTCACAGAAGCTGTACTAGGCAATTTTAAGGTCTGGGGGATGTGGGGCTGTGATGGCTGGAGGGTCAGGCCCCCTGGGGTCCCTCTCTGGGATCTGAGCCAAGATAGACTGATCCTCACTGCCCTGGGCAGATGGGCCTCAGGGCAGGGTTTGGGGTCTGGGAGAGACACCATGGGGGCTTGGCAGCCTCAGTCAGGGCCTAGATGCCCCTGGCCTCCCGCTGGCCAGTGAACACCTACAGACCCTTGGACATGCCATCACCCCAGATGATAATGAGGACAAGCCACAGACACACATAGTCACGCAGAGCCGTGCTCCCTCCTGCTAAGAGCACACACAATCACACACCGACTCAAATGCTCATTAGATACACACAAGCGTACTCCAGTACCAAACATGCACCACCGCAGATGCTAAAACTATGCAGACAGAGGCGCGCGCGCACACACACGCACACACACAACTCCTACAAACACATGGCAGGCCCCACGTGGCCCAGCCAGACATACTCAGACAGGACAGCACACACACATACGTTCACACTCAGACACGCTCACCAGGGTCTCTCTCTCTGGTTTCACTTTGTCCACCGCAGTGAAAATGAGCTTTGGCTCAGAGGAAGGGGAAAGAAAATATGGAAGTGAATGTGTCTGTTAGCACCAGGGCTGTCAGCCTGAGCCCCGTACCCTACAACCTCCCCTGCTCCCAGCCTGAGCCAGACCAAAGGGTGGCAGAGCCCCAGCTTCCCTGCCCTGCTGGCCCCCTAGCCCACTCCAGACCCCCCAGTGGCAGGCATGGGGCACAAGTGGGACCTCAGATGAGCTGGTCCCACCCGTGGCCCGAGGCACTTACAGACTTGGTGGGCGGAGAGTGGGAGGGCACAGCAGCCGCCCATGTGGGGTGCAGCCGTGGTCTCAGTGCCCCACAGGGCCCACGAGGGGGAGGCACCATGCAAGCCAAGGTGCGGATCAGGGAAGGGGCACCCGCGAGTGATTCTGGCTAGGGCTTTCAAGGATAACGGGAATTTTGACAGGAGGGCGTTCCAGGCTGAGGCAACGCAGGTGCAGAGGTGTGGAGGGAAGCTGCAGAGTTCTCTCAGGGACAGTGAGTGACAGGGCACTGTTGGATCACAGCAGGGAGTGGGAGGGACTCTGCTACTTTGAGGCCTTTTCCAGAGAAAGGGTGTGAGCTGCAGAGTGATGCAATCTGGGAATCACCCCGGCTGCTCTTGGGAGTGAGGACGAAGTGGGGATCTTAGAGGCAGGGAGACCACGGAGGAGGCTGCACAGAGGTTAAGGACAAAGGTGGTGGGGGCCGAAGTGGGGAGTTGCCATGGGGATGAGAGGACGAAGTAGCTGGAGAGGAGTCAGCTGATTGGCTGTGGGGGTGAGGGGAGGGTGGGCCGGGAGCCTTGCACTGGGTGGCTGTGGCCTGTCGCTAGGGGAGGCAAGTGCAGGGGAGACGTGGGTTTGGCCCTGGGGATCTGCTAAGCTGAGATGACTGGGGGCGGGGGGCTGGATGTGACCACAAAGCCTGGGTGGCATGTGAGGCCATGTGTGTACACACATGTGCCCACACATCAGCCACTGAAGTCACGCTCCCAGAAAGAGAATTCCAGACCCTCTCTGCTCTGGGCATTTCCAGAGTGGGTGTGGACAGCAGATCTTGCGTGCAGGCAGCATGTGCTGTGTGGAGAAGAGCTGGCCTTGGAGGTCAGACCAATCTGGGACTTCCCGTCTCTGTGCCTCAGTTTCTCCATCTATAATAATGAGAATGCTACTTGTCTCTGGGGTCGTTTTGCCTATGGAGAGGTGAGGAGTGATGGGAGTGCCGGACCTAGAACTTTCACCTGGACATTTTTTTTTGAGACAGGATCTTGTTCTGTCACCCAGGCCGGAGTATACAATGGTGTGATCACAGCTCACTGTAACCTTGAACTCCTGGCCTCAAATTGTCCTCCCACCTCAGCCTCCTAAGTAGCTGGGACTACAGGCATGTGCCACCATGCCTGGCTGATTTTTCTTATTTTTTTAGAGACAGGGATCTTGCATGTTGTCCAGGCTGATCTTGAACTCGTCTCAGCCTCCCAAAGTGCTGGGATTACAGGCATGAGCCACCACGCCCAGCTCACTCAGACTTCTGATCAGTGTCCATTCTACCTCTCTGGTTGGATCCAGGGAGTGGACTGGGAACCACCTGGCCTTATTCCATTCACATTCTTAGAAAGTTCTGAATTGGAGGGTAATTGTCCCCATGCAGCCTGGATGGGCTGGGATACCTGGCTCTTGGAGGGCAGAAGAGGGGTCCACGTGTGGCGGTGGTGGAGGGTCAGTGCCTCATGGGGAGAACCAGGCTGGTGTTACTGGCCCATCTCAGGGAAGGGATTATGGAGACTCAGAGAGGAAGTCACCTGAGGTCACACAGCAGCCAGGGGCAGAATTGAGACCAGAGGCCTGGACCCTGGGCTCAGGTCCCTTCCTCACAGAGGCTACCCTCCCTCAAAGGGTCCATCAAGGACCTGGCATGGAGGGAACCTCCTCACTTGAGGTTCTCTGATTTCAATTTCTCTTCCTTTCCTCTTGAGGGAGGGGTAACAATAAGAGTTTATTGGGCATTACTGTGCCCCAGGTCCTATGTTCACATATCTCATTTAATCCTGTAACAGTGCTGCAAGGCAGGGATTGGTTGTCCATTTAACAGAGGGGTAAGTGGAGGCTCAGAGAGGTCGGGAACCTGCCCATTTGCTGAGTGCAGAGCTGGGATTCACTCCCAGGTCTGTGAGGACACATGGCTCCTGTTCCTCCCACTGGCTTCCTGGGCCGCTTCCCTCTCCAAGACTTGGTTTGGTGGGGGAAGGAGTGGAATCTTAGTTGTTGAGCTCCCATGGTGTGCCAGGCAAGTTCATAGCACGAGGTGGTGTTTTAGGGGAGGGAGGGATCATGGGGAATAGCAGACCCAGAGACAGCCCAGAGCAGTGAGGGCTGGGGTGGTATGTTCTAGAATCTAAGAACTGTCAGCGGTCCCTGGCAGGTCCTGTGAGGGAGGACAGCCTCTGTGAGGAAGGGACCTGAGCCTGGGGTCCTGGCCTCGGGTCTCAATCCTGCCCCTGGCCGTGTGTGACCTCAGGTGAGTTTTCCCCTGAGTCCCCACGATGCTGTCCATGAGATGGGCAGTACTGCTGGCCGGGCTGTCCTTGCAGCCTGTGGTGAGGAGAAACCTAGACTGGGGTGGAGGGGCCACTTCTCCCCTGAAAGATCCCAGGAGGCCGACTCTTTGGTCTCCGTTCCTATGCAGTATCCACAGCCCTCACTACCCGGAAGTGCTCCCTCCTGTCTAGTCTTCTTCCCTCCCACTGTGCTGGCTGCCACCAGGCTCTGCGTGGGCCCTCCAGGCCACGCTCCCTGACAGGCGACCACGGCTCAGCTCGTGGCAAACATTCTTTTCATAGTTCCCCGAGCACAGCAAATCCAGCTGCTTAGCCAGGAATGCGGTGCCCCCTCCCGCAAAGGCAGCAGGGCTCCGGTGGTGGCAGAGCCCCTGGGGGTCAGGCAGGTGGGGCTGGGGGGTGTGGAGGACCCCCCCATGCATACTGCATCAGCTTGGGAGCTGGGAGCCTGTCCTCATCATCCTGGGACTCACTCAGCTAGGGTCCAGGTTCTGGGACTGTCCTCCCCTGGCTAGCTGGGTGAACTTGGGCAAAGGACTTCTCTCTGAGCCTCAGTTTCTGATCTGTAAAATGGGGTTTATAATATCAGCCTCGCAGGGCTATTGGCAGGTGTCGTGGCGATGATATTTATAAAAATAATAGCGAGTGCCAGGTGCAGTGGCTCACGCATATAATCCCAGTGCTTTGGGAGGCCCAGGCAGGATTACTTGAGGCTGGGAGTTTGAGGCCAGGAGTTCGAGACCAACCTGGGCAATATGGTGAGACCTCATATCTACAAAAAATTTAAAAATTAGCTGGGCGTGGTGGCGCACAACTTTTTGGTCCCAGCTACTCAGGAGGCTGAGGCAGAAGGAGCACTTGAGCCAGGAGTTGGGGGCTGCAGTGAGCTCTGGTCACACCACTGCACTCCTGCCTGGGTGACAGAGTGAGATCTCAACTCTAAAAAAATTTTTTTAAAAATCGAACATTTATTGAGCTCTTGTTTCTGTATGCCATGTACTGCTCTGGGTCCACTACATAAAATTAACTTGTTTAATCCTGATAAATGCTCTGTGAAGTAGGAATGGTTCCATTTCGTTGACAAAGAGGTACAGATCGGGGAGATCACAGGCTAGTAACAGGGCTGAGATACCAACGAACAAACGAATGCATGTAGAGGTTCTCTTAATCCGATGGGTTTTTTTTGTTTTTTTTTTTTTGAGACAAAGTCTCACTCTGTCACCCGGGCTAGAGTGCAGTGGTGTCATCATAGCTCACAGCAATCTCAAACTCCTGGGCTCAAGCGATCCTCCTGCCTCAGCTTCCCGAGTAGCTGGAACTACAGGCATGTGCCACCACACTCAGCTTATTTTTTCTATTTTTAGTAGAAACAGGGTCTCACTGTTGCTCAGGCTGGTCTTGAACTTCTGACCTCAGCGATCCTTCCGTAGCCTACGCCTCCCAGAGTGCTAAGATTACAGGTGTGAGCCACCTCACCCGGCCTAATTTTTCTATTTTCTGTAGAGATGGGGTTCTCACTTTTGCTCAGGCTGGTCTTGAACTCCTGGCCTCAAGCAGTCCTCCCGCCTTGGCCTCCCAAAGTGCTGGGATTACGGGCATGAGCCACCATTCCTGGCTCAACATAATTTTTTGAGCAAGGGCCTGCCATGGCGGGTGCTCAGAAACGGGGACTTCTCCAGTAGCCCCACCTCCGGGAGGAGCCGACCATTCGCCTCCCAGCAGTCAGCACCTAAGTTTGGAAAGCTGGAGTAGGGAAGGGTCCTGGGCCCTGGCCAGGCCCCTGGGGATCCTGCAGCTCTCAGAAGCTGGTAGGGGGCAGGGGTGCAGATTGTCCCACCCACATCTGGTCTGGGATTTAGCCGACAGCTCTGTACAAAGGGGTGACATCGCCAGGGGAAGGGCTCAAGCCAGGGATTAGGAAGGCAGCTGGGAGGAGGTTAAGAACAGAGTCCCATTGACGTCGGCTCAGGCCCCACCCTGGCACACTCACCGACTCCGGCTTCCTATTCTGTAGGACCAAGGGGCCTTGGCCCACTGGAGGGGGCTCCTGAGGCCCTTGATAGTAGCTGCGCACTCTGCTCCCAGCCTTGCCTGTCCCTGGTGCCATCTGGGTCGAGGCAGTACCGGCCAGGGCAGAGCAGGAGTGGGGAGCAGGACCGGTGGCCGAGGCCTCCAGGAAGCCCAAGTGTACAGGGCTTTAGCCACCTTGGGGCGGGGCAGATCTAGGTCCAGATCCCGCCCCCTTCCCTTCCTAGCCTGGGAATCTCGGAGAATGGATGTGACCTCTCTGGGCCCCAGTGCTGCTCCTCAGTAAAATGGGACAGCAGCCCCAGCCTTACGGGGTTACAGGAGGGTTTGATAACATAATGCCAGGAGCATGGCTAGTGCTATGTCTGGGGCGCCCAACTTACTCAGGCTGTAGAGACCTGTCGTTAGGACTTACATGGGTGGAGGGGAGAGGGAGCTAGCTTTAGGCGGGGACTGGGTCTCTGATCCTGATATTCTGGCATTTCTCGGTCTGACCCCAGCCAGCTTTTCTCACCCTCACATCATCTGTATTGGGGAATGGCGATGAGCCCAGGTTGTGGAACCAACAGCCAAGGTCCAAATTCAGGTTCTACTTCTCATGAGCTGTGTGACCCTGGGCCAGTTACTTAACCTCTCTGTTCCTTAGTTCCCCCATCTGTAAAAAGGGAAAATGAAGTACCTATGTTGCCAGGCATGGTGGTTCATGCCTGTAATCCTAGCTCTCTGGGAGGCTGAGGCGGGAGGATCACTTGAGGTCAGGAGTTCGAGACCAGCCTGAGCAAGAGTGAGACCAGTCTCTACAAAAAAAAAAGTACCTATGTCACTGGGTTGTTGTCAGGATTAAACGGGATAATCCATGAAAGTACCCAGAACAGTGTGGGGCACACAGTAGGTACACGATGAATGCTAGTTATGATTGCTTAGTTCATGTGTTTGTTTGCTTTAATTCTCTCCATCCCGTGAATATGTTCGGGGCTTTCACACCTCCACACTCTCACACATGCTGTTCCCCCGGCCTGGGACTGATCACCTCTCTCCACCACCCCCCAGTTAAATTCATGTTCATCCTTCAAAGCCATAGCCGACATAAGTTATTTCCCACCCCGATCCTTGTGGAGGCTGGGGCCAGAGAGGCTGGGGTTAAGCTGAGTGGGGAGGACCTCCTCCCCAGGCTCCATCACCCAGACTGGGGCCTCAGAACGTGGCCTCGTGACCCACCTCTGGGGTCATGGTGTCCAGCATGGCGGGACGAAGGCAGGCCTGAGCAGAGTTGGAGAGAAGGCCTAGGAGCCGCTGGCTTCGGCATCTGGCTGCTTGTGCGGTTAGAGACGGGGCTGGCTGTCAGAGTTTCCATGGGAGCAGGCAGCGGCAAGCAAGCAGCTGGGGGAGAGAGTGACGCGGCTGGCAGGCCTCCCTGCCAGGTGGGCTGGCTGGGTGTCCCCTCCCCAAATACCCGGGAGTCACGTCTGGGTCTGGACTCCAGCTCCTCTGTGTATAGCTGTGGGACCTGGACTAGGGCTTTTGACAGAGCCTGGCATCATGCTTGGATGAGGAAGAAATGGGGACCTTGCCATCCAAGGCTCTGACCATATCACCTCCCCACTCAACAACCTTCCATGGCTCCCTGCTGCTTTCCAGTGAAATGCAAGCATGGCATTCGACATTCCCCACCACGTTGCCCCAGCCGTCTCTGTTCCTGCTTGTCTTCCCCAGTCCTACGGCACTTCTGGACCTTCTCCACATCTGCCAAGCAGCTTCCTGCTGCCTGAAATTCCTTTTCTTACCTTATGTGCCTTCAGGATCCAGCTCCGGTGTCCCTGCCTCCATGAAGCCTTCTGGGGAAGCTTAAGGGAGAGGCAGTGCTCCCTGCTCTGTGCTCCCATGGCCAAGAGATCCTTGCCCATCATGTGACGGCCGCTTGTCTGATGCTCCCAGCTCCTTCAATGCGGGCAGGGCAGGGCTGGGGTTGAACCACTGCTGTGTCCCAAGGCCCACCCTTAGGTCTCCCGTACAGTAGGAGCTCCCCCAGCAGGGATCCTGACCCAAAGTAGGGGCTGCCCCAAACCGGGACCTGACATGTAGTAGGGACTTCTCCAGTGTGGACCTGGCACACAGAAGGGGCTTCCTCAGCCCGGGCCCAAGGACAGGAGGAGCCCCATCAGCCCAGGCCAGGCACCCATGGGCATCGCTGAGTGTACATGGACTGAACAAAGACAGTTGTCGAGTGTGGGCACGCGCTGTGGCTCCTCAGGGGAGGAGGGAACTGAAGAGGGAGACCGAGGTTGGGGCCAGGCTTCCAGCCAGGGCTCCTGGTGTCTTCTCACTGTTTCTCTCCTTCATCCTCAGGCCCTGCATCTCCTGGGACCTTCCCTGGTCCCTCCGACCAGACAGGTAAGCTAGACTTGGGGGTGCGCTTTCTGATATCCCAGGCCGGGCGAGGCCTGTGCTTGTTGCTGTCTAGCCTCACTTCTTCCTGCTGCAGCGGAAGCCCCTCCCAGGCCCAGGGCGTCCTTGTGCTCAGCCCCTCTTGCAGGTGACCTCAGCTCCCTGCGGCCTGGACTTTAAAACCCCGGCCCAAGTCGGAAGCAGCTTTTTCTCATTTGTGAACTATTTCGCCTGGCTCCTTGGCGCGGCTGTGTTTGCTTGGCCCAGCCCGGCTGCAGTGGCCTGGCTGTGCTCCCACCCGGCCCCCTCCCTGCCCAGCCCGGCCCCTCCTGCTGCCGCTGCCGCCACCACGCAGGGTAGCCACGGAGGCCCAGGAATCTTGGCAGGCGTGGGGAGGCAGCGGGCGGCGGGTGGCGGGTGGCGCTCCGGAAAAGGCTGCAAATGCGAACCAGAAGGCGAGGGATTGGAGGCGGAGGAGGCCCCGCCTGCCCTGGCCTGAGCCCTGGGGGTGGCTGGGTCTGGGGGCCCTCGGATGTCCAGTCCCCACCAGAAGCTCAAGGCCTCTGCTGGGAGGCAAGCGATGGCACCGGCTGAGGCCCGAGCCCCTTGGTGGGGAAGGGCCAGCTCCCCTGGCCACCTGCCTGAGGGTGCGTTATCGCCCTGGGTCCTGCCCACGGTTGGGCCCCTCCTGGTTCCTCTGCCCCTGCCTGGCTGTTCTCACCCTCCTGGATGCCTTGTTGCCCCAAGATGCTCCTTGCCAGGGGAGTAGTGAGGCATCTAGACTCAGAGATGGGCAGAGGCTGGGGGCCTGGAAAGTGGACACAGTCACTTGCAGGGAGGCTCAGCCAAGCCCTGCCCATCCCAGAGCTGAGAAGGACTCAGGAAGAGCCACAAAGAGAAGGGGGCCCTTTGATAAGTCACCCTGAGGGCCTGGCTGGAGGTGGGCGGTGGAGGGGAGTCCCGGCCGATGTGCCGAACCTCAGCGCTGAGGTGGGGGTGGGGGGAGAGGTGCTGTCTGGCAGGTAGGTGTCTAGGAGGAGGAGCTGCTCTGCCTGAGGGAGGCAGGGAAGGCTTCCTGGAGGAGGAGATATTTGAGCTGGGTCTTAAATGAGGAATAATATGTTTGCATGGAGAAGAAAGGTGGAAAGGGCAATCCACCAGAGAATCGTGCAGGTAAAGGCAGGCACAGGGAAGCAGTGAGAAGTGCGGGGTGCCTGGATCCCAGGGTGCTGGGGGTAGAGCCCAGGGCCGTGGCGGGCTCCCCTCGCTCTCTGCACATGGGTGTGTTCCACAAGAATGAGTCTGTGGCCCTGGTCCAGGCTGCAGCAACACTGCCAATGAGCCCATATTTTATCTCCAGCCCATGTGTCTTTCCCGAGTTCCAGACTCACAGGTTCACTGCCTCTTGGATGCGCCCCTACCCTGGAAGCCCTCCAGTTTTCCTTGCCCAGACATTTGCTCTGCTTTCAGCTCGGACTATTCCACCATCTCCTGCCCCCATGGGCCTGCTGACCTCTGACTTGTCCTTCAAGCCTCCTTCCAATGCTGCTTCCGAAATTGAGGTCCCCTGTGGTCCAAGAGCCTCACTTGCAGGGGTGAGAGATGTTGGGATCGGGTGGAACTGCAGCCTGGTAGGCAGACAAGGTGGGCAGCAGCACTCCTGTCCTGCTATCAGCTTGGGTGATGAGGTGGCCCAGGTAGCCCTGCCCCTGCCTGGCTGCCTCCCTCTACCCCCCAACTCCCAGACTCCAGGCGGCTCTGTGGCTTTGGAGCAGTCTTCACCTACCCATTTAAAGTCGGGGGGTTGAGAAGTCTCGAAATGATCCAGCAGACAGACAGCTCAGCTCATGGGTACTGGACCCCTCAAATACCTGTCCAGACGTTGGCGGCTGCTCAGGCGTCGTCCAGGGTGGTCAGACCCAGACCTGGCATTAGCATGAGCAGGTGTGGGCCGTCGGCGCTGGCCTTCTAGAGGGTCCAGCCCTGTGACCGACGACTAGAGATTTAGAGAGTGGAACGCAGACAGCGATCTAGGCACAAGGACATGGGAGAAGACAGAGAAGGACAGAGTCACAGAGATGGGTGGTCAGATGCTATGGCAACACAGAGCTGGGAGGAGAGAGACACAGGCAGGTGAGGACCTGGCTCAACGACGCAGAGATATGGAGGAAGGGACACAGGCCTGGCAGTGCATGCTCACGTGGCTCCCGCATTGAGCCGGTCCCCAGTCCTCACCTCACACACACAACTCCTTGACCCAGCTGTGTCCTCCAGTTGTGAGCTCAGGGCTTTGCTGGGCTCGCCGTCAATGTCCACGCTCCCTGCTCCGTCCTTCCTGACGGTCCACATCCTGCGGCGTCTACAGTATGCCTCCCCCTCCAGGAGGCCTCGCGAATTGCAGAGTAACATGGAGTTGGGACTGTTGGGACTGTTGGGACTGGGGGCCACTGCCTCAGCATGGCCTGGGAGCTTGTTAGAGATGCGTTCGCCAGGCCCTTCCCTGCACCTGCTGAGTCAGGATGGGCTCAGGAGCCTGTGTTTTAACAGACTGTCCCAATGGTTCTGATGCAGGCTAAAGTTCGAGAGGCATCGCTGGAATTGTACAGGTTAAACTGAGGAAAACTGAGAGAAGCTGGGGCGGGGCGGGGTGGGGAGGGGGGCTGGGTGAGAGACTCTTATGATCATCCGAGAGAGGGCTTGGCAGTTTCATTGAACAGACCCTTATTGAGTAGCTGGGATGTGTCCGGCACCGGGCTGTGTTTGGCAGAGTCCAAGGTCTGTATTAGGGCAGAGGCTGTGGGGAAGGAGGAGAAGGAACAGAAGTGAGAGAACTAGAAGAGACAGAGTCCCTAGGATTGGACGGAGGGTTTGAGGGGAAACAAATAGGGATGCCATGTATAGTTGTGCAGGTTGGTTACTGCACAAGGGCACCCAAGAAAGGCAGTGAGCAGGGGCTGAGTTGTCTGGAAGGAAGGGCAGCCTCTTCTAATTGTGCCAAGGCATTGTATCAGTTAGAGTCCTTATGTCCCTGTGAGGAAGGAAGGGTGGGGTGGGGAGGAGTGGGGAGGGGGTGGGGGAGAAGCAGGTAAGGAGGGCGAAGGCAATGACAGCAGTTTGGCTGGGGCATCTGAGGTCAGCCAGGTGAAAATGCTCCGCTGAGAGTCGAACACTGGAGTCGGAGGCTCAGGGCGGGAGTCGCAGCTGGAGACAGATGCGGGCGCCCTCGGTGATGGGGCTGCGCGCGGGAGCTGGAAACTGAAGGGGAGACATCCAGGGGGAAGAGACGGGCCGAGCCAGCGTCCTGGGGCAGGCCTGGCCTGCGCAGCGCGCGGACAGGACTGAGGAGGAGGCTCTCGAGAAGGGCGAGCCCGACCACAAGGCGGGGTGAGAGGGCAGAGTTTGGGGCGGGAGGGGGAGGCGAGGGTGGAGACAGTTCTTTCCGGAAGCTTGACGGAGGGTGGCTGGGGAGGAGTCAGGCCAGTGTGAACACGGGCATGGAGAGGCCGGGGATGGGGGGTGAGGGCAGCACGGACAGACAGCGGGAGGCCCCCGAGGAGGAGGTGCGGCGGGGCCTGGGCCGTGAGTGGGAGGCGGGACCCTCTTCTGAGAGTCTGGAAGGGAGGATGGGAAAGGGCTCTCCAGTTTCCACAATCCAGGAGAGAGGTGGGCGGTCCTGAGGAAGCCCGAAGAAGTCTGGAGCTGCTTGGCTGGGTATTTGGGGGGTGTCATGCCCGGGGGTGGGGGTGAGGAGGGCGGTTCCTCTGCTCCTCCCCCAGATCTATAACTCAGTGCCAGTCCTTGAGCGGGCTTTGTGGCCGCTGGCCAGTTTCATGTCAGGAGTGGTCAGGGAAAATGTCTAGAAGGCCAGAAATTGACTTTAGGAGTTCATTTCACAAGGTCTTATGGCTTTCGGCAGCAAGTAACCTGAGTTTTTTGAAGGAATGAAGGAAAGGTGTTTTGCAGCAGGATGAATTGAAGTTAGACTTAAGGGAGGACTTCCTGGCTATCAGGGTAGCAGGCCAGGGACGTATACTTGGAGGGGCTGGTGGCTCAGATGATCTCAGTTAATCCTTTTACAGAGGAGGACACTGAAGTTCAGAGAGGTTAAGTCACTTGCCCAAGAACACACAGCTTGCAAGTAGCTGTGCTGGAATGGGAGTCCAGGGGCTTCCTGGATCTAGAAGAGCCTTAGGGGCCTCCAGGGCTGGGCCCCTGATAGGAAGAACCTGAGCAAGAAGTGCTGCTCACCTGCTAAGGTGACAGGGACAAGCCAGAGAGAGAGGAGGGAAGACAGAGGAGTCAGGCTAGAGACGGGCAAGCCATCAGAGGCAGGGCTGGGTGAGTGGGGAGTTGGAGGTGCGGGGCGGCGAGCACAGGGCAGCCGAACTGATCCGCAGAAATGTCTCCACAACAGGAAGCGTCTCATAACATACCTGTGGTTTGGCCAGGCCCCGGGGCTGCTCCCCAGCTCCCTCAGCTGCAGCCGCCCATCAGGGGTGGGTTGGGGGGCCGGAGCCTGCGCAGGGCCCTGTTCCATACCCCCGGCTCCCTGGGGGGGCTGCTGGTCCACTGGGGACCAGGGCGGGGGAACCCGTGCCCTCCTTCCGGCCCCCTTTCATCCGGGCCCCTGAGAGCACATCTGTGACATGGGGTTGGGGGCAGGCCTTTCGGTTCCATGGGAGCAGCTGGACCCCTCTGCTAGTCACCCCTGGGCTGGGACCCTTTGGGAGAGGGGACCCATGGGAAGTGTCACTGTTAGTGGATGCTCCTTCCCTTCTCAGCGTTTCAGGGGAAAGGGGTCTGCTTTATGCCAATTCTTTCTGCCGGGGCCATCCGTCCCCCCACCCCATGGGTCTGAAAGACCCTGGAGCACTCCCCACTCCCAACCCGTCTCCTCGGCCTCCCTGGGAGGAGGCCCAGGCTGCCACAAAATGCTGACTCGGACGAAATGCTGTTTTACGGGGATTTGTTGAAAAGGGGGGAAATCCCTGTTAAGGACTTGCAGCTGTCCAAACACCGCGTCCACCCCGCTGCCGCCGTGCTCAGTCCTCTGAATCAGCATCTCCTGTGTGCGTCCCACCTCGGGCTCGTGCCCTGCCAGCCCTGCCCCCTTCCTGCCTTCACTGCCCAAGAGTCACCAGAGAGGGTGACAGCTTGCCTAGGGTCACACAGCCAGTCACGTGCAGAGCCCGGCTTGAGCCTCAGGGTCCTCCTCCAACCCCTGACCCCCCTGCTTGGCCGGCAGCCCCACGGGGACAACAAGGAGCAAATGAACTAACTGTCCTTCCCTTTGCACCTCTGTTCCGGAGCGGGTTGTTCTTAGCTGAAGTCCTTTGACTGAGCCCATGCGGAGGTCCCCACCTCTTCCCATTCTGGCCCGGATGGGGCAGCTCCCTGGGTGGGTGTGGCACGTATCTGTTCAAAGTCTGAGAAACAGGCCGGGCGTGGTGGCTCACGCCTGTAATCCTAGCACTTTGGGAGGCCCAGGCGGGCAGATCGTTCTGAGCTCAAGAGTTCGAGACCAGCCTGAGCAAGAGCGAAACCCCGTCTCTACCAAAAAAATAGAAAGAAATTAATTGGACAGCTAAAAATATATAGAGAAAAAATTAGCCGGGCATGGTGGTGCATGCCTGTAGTCCCAGCTACTCAGGAGGCTGAGACAGGAGGATCGCTTGAGCCCAGGAGTTTGAGGTTGCTGTGAGCTAGGCTGACGCCACGGCACTCGCCCCAGGCAAGAGAGTGAGACTCTGTCTCAAAAAAAAAAAAAAGTCTGAGAAAGGAGTCAGTGAGTTACTGGTGTGTGCTTTAAATTTGATGGTGACTCGAGCTCAACTAACATTTCGGAGCCTCACCGCGTGCCAGCCAAGCCCTGTGCTCGTGGCGTGTGAGAGAGAGTAGGAGGGTTGCAGGGGAACAAGAGCTGTGACGGGACCCACAGGCATCAGCGGGGCTCAGGGGGACATCCAGTAGGCGTCCCAAATGTTGGGAACGGAATGTGCAGAGCCCAGGGAGCCTGGTGTGCGTGTGCGCGCGCGTGTGCATGTGTGCGTGCCCACATGTGTGGGGGAAGGGGAGGGGTGACAGTGAACAGCACAGGGCTCAGAGGTGCCCAGGGGCTCTGACGGTGGTTGCGTTGGGGGCGAGCTGTCCCACCCAGGCCGCCAGTTAGTGCACATCCAGGGGCCTTGTTTCTCGTTTCTGGGACAGGCTCTGCACACCCTTCTCAGCCCCGCCGGGCTGGCGCACACCCGCCTCCTGCTCTGAGAGCCAGGCTGAGCCTCCCCTCACACCCGCAGGCACTGGGAGCTGGAGGGAGTCTCTCAGGTTGCTTCTCTCTCTCCGTCTGGCTCTTGCTCTCCAGCCCCTCTCCTCGCCCTGCCCGTGGCTAAGGCTCAGGCTCCTTGCGGGCCTATGCTGCAGGCCTGGCCCGCCCAGCCCGGTGCACAGCGCTCTGCTTCCCTGAGCCTTAGTCTCCTCATCCGTAGACCAGCCTCCTGCCCCTGGACGCTGTGGGAATTAAGTCACATTCTGAGTGTAACGCCTGCGGCTGGTGCCTGACGCCTGCTCCTTGTGAGCCTCATTCAGACTCTCTCATGTGGAAACACCTGCTCTGGGGTCCTGGCATCTGACCTGGGTGGGAGGGGCTGGGCTGGGGCGAGTTCGGGGAGCCACAGAGGCTGGGTCAGGGGTGTTTCCCGCAGAGCCCCCATTGCCAAGGAAGAGTGGAAGGCGGGCAGCTGGCTGGGTCCACGCGGGCTCCTGGCTGGACCTGGGGCCCTTCCTTTGGCGTCCTGCTTGCCTGTGTCCTCTGCGGGCCTCCTTGTCCTGAGCACCCTCCAAGCTGGACCCTCTATGGTTCCCCACTGTGGGAAAGGGGCTGGGCCTGTCCGGAGCCAGGGCTGACCTGGATCCTGTTGGGGTAGTGGCGTGACCTTGACCCTGGCCCAGCCAGGCCAGAAGCCGCCCCCCTCCCTGCTTCCTGTTGCACACTCTGCCCGCTCTCACCTGCTCCCCCATCCCCCTGCCTCCCACCAGGCAGTGCAGGAGCACCCTACCCTGCTCAGGACAGGGGGGACGGTGTGTGCTTAGAGGCTGGGGTTCAAGACTCAGACTGCCAGGTTAGGGTC
>RJWJ010027909.1:0-21808 GCA_004363605.1 Indri indri
TGGCACACTCATTATGATAATAGCCGTCATATTCTTAGAACCACAGAGAAGATCAAAAATGCATCTGTATGTGTATTTCACAACTCAGCTTCACTGAAGTTATTTTTATTCAGCATCTACTAAATACTTCACTAGACACTTTGCAATTACCTACTTATAATAATGATGATAATAATAATAATGGATAGCTATAGCACTATTCATTGGGGGCATTACGTACCTATAATTTTGCAACAATAATGTTATAAGATAGGTATTACTCCCTCACTATCTTTGATTCGAGGTGCTTTGAACACAATGTGGTGGGGAACAGGTATACTATTCAGAAAAGGGCTGGAGCAGCAACCAGGCAAAGGAAGCCTGGATCACTGCAACCCACATGGAGCAGAGCCACCTTTTCGGCCCTCGTCAATTACCCCACCATAATGATGTGAGGTAGGGAAATATGCTCCACTTTGTTCAAGGTATTGTTGCTTGATTTCTCTTTTATATGTGGAGTAATCATCTATAGTTTGGCTAATATAAATCCTGTAGGAATTCGCAATCTTGGTGACTTAGAAAAGAGGGAAATTCTTATTTTCAGGCAAAGAAAATATGTGTCACTAGTATTGTTGGCTAACTGTTGAGGAAGAAAAGAAAAGGTGGAACAACACGGAAGTTTTATTACTTAATTATCATAAGATCTAAGAAAAACTATAAAGTATACCTGAGTGACCAAAGAACACAGGGAAGAATGGTTCTAGCCATTAAATTCTGAAGCTGTTACCTAATGTAAAAGGTAGGCTGGACGTGGAGGAATGTTTTCAGAAAGCAGACATGTGGTAGGCACAAGCTTACCTTGGCATCTATGGGGTGTTTCTAGGCCTCCCAGTAGACGTCAAAATCTGCAAGGTTCGAGTTCCTTATGTAAAATGGTGTAGTATTTGCATATAACCTGTGCATACCCTTTCATATACTTTAAATCATCTTTAGATTACTTATAATACCTAATCCAGTGCCTGTACATCATATTCATTTACATGTAGTCATGTGGAGTCAATGTAGTACTCTGTGTGTGGCAAATTTAAAGTTTTGATTTTTGGAACTTGGTGGACTTTTTTCCCCCAAATATTTTCAATCCATGGAGGGCTAAATCCACAGATGTAGAATCTACAGATATGGAGGGATGACTGTATTTATAAAATTTGGTCAAAATTTTGGCCTTTTAATCAAAATACTATGTTTCAGATTAGTCATTTAGACCAGTGATCAGCAAAATTTTCCTTAATGGGTCAAATATTAATAATAAATACTTTATGCTTTTTGGAAAAGGGGAAAAATCAAGAATGTAGTTATAATACTTACATAACCATGTAAAATACAACCATTACAAAATGCAAAAACCATTGTCATCTTGAGCCTCAGGCCAGATTTAGTCTCCAGGTTTTTTGTCCACTCCTGATTTAGACCAATGAGGCAACAGAGTTCTAAGGATTCTGACTGAGTAAGAGATCTGAAGTCTATAATTTTAAAAATGAATATATAGCAAACCAACTTGCAATGGGTCCCCATTCATTGGAAGCCCAAACTTCTTCATGTGACCTTTCACAAGATGACCCCGGGCTGCCTTGTTGATCCTGCCTGTGGACCTATCACACTACCCATTACTTTGTAATCACATACACCATTAGGCACATGCACCTTTGCTCATGTTCCCTCCTTTGCCTTCCCCTGCCTTGCTTGAGTAGGCGACTCACTTGTACGTCATTTTCTGTTGACATATTACCTTCTCTGTACAGCCTTCCCTAGACCCTGCCTCCACCTCATACTCTAAGTCAGTATCACTCCTCCTGTGTTGTGACATTACTTTGTTAATGCCTCTACTATATCACTTTTAACGTGTACTCAATACGACTTATGTATCTCTGTTTCAGATTATAAGCAGGGAGTAGGTATTTTATTCAGCACCTTGGGCAGCACGTATCACACAGAAGTACTCAAAAAATAACATACTGTTTATGGAGGGTCTCTTTTGCATCTGGCACTGTGCTGAGCTCTTATATTCATTATCTTCTTTATTTTCTTTTTCTTTCTTTTTTTTTCTTTCTTTTTTTTTTTTTTTTTTGAGATAGAGTTTTACTCTGCTGCTTGGGCTAGAATGCTGGGGTGTCAGCCTAGCTCACAGCAACCTCAAACTTCTGGGCTCAAGCTATCCTCCTGCCTCAGCCTCCTGAGTAGCTGGGACTACAGGTGCGGGCCACCATGCCTGGCTAATTTTTTCTATTTTTGGTAGAGATGGGGTCTTGCTCTTGCTCAGGCTCGTCTCGAACTCCTGGGCTCAAGTGATCCTCCTGTCTTGGCCTCCCAGAGTGCTAGGATTACAGGTGTGAGCCACCACACCCAGCGTACATTCATTATTTTGTTTAATTTTCACAACTTTCATATGAGATAAACATTAACTTCCCTATATTATAGAAGAAAGGCCCAAAAAGTTAAGTAAATTGCTCATGGCATTGTAGCCAGTAAAGTGACAAAGGTTGAACTCAAACCCAATTCTTATAGATCCCGAAGTCCACACTCTTGACCTGTTATGTTGCCTCATTGATTGCAAGATAAACAGATGAAATCTGTAATTGAATTGGTCTATTATCATTTCTTGCTGAAGCATTTCTAGGATTTGTTTTAATAATAAAAAAAAAAAGACAGAATAGTATGTAGTTAATATTGTAAGTGTTCAGATGTGGAAGGAACCTAAGAAATCAACTAGTTTAGCTCCCTCGTTTTCCAAATAATGAAACAGTTGCCGTGAGAGAGCACTTATTTTTAACCCAAGGTCACGCACATCCAGACCTGATGCTTTCTAGTCGAGGACTTTCTGGGTCGTCTCTTGCCATCTCCAGCATGTTCATAAACCTGTCCCCTATAGTCAGACTCCTTCCACACCACTGAACTTGCAGATTCAATATTAATTTTTTGAATAAATGTGAAAACAAGGCATTTACAATAAGTTAAAATTGGGTTTTGTTTTTCTAATTACATAAAATTAATAAAACCAATAAAATTGCCTTTGGCATCATTATAGAATAATATCTTAGAGTGGGTTCGAGGGCCCCCTTCAGCATCCCTCTAACCTTTTGCCATGATGCGTACTCTTAACGCAGCCCTTCTCACGATGCGTTGTCTTTGACTGTTTATCTGTCTCTCCCGCCAGATTCTGAGCTCCCCAAGAACATGAACCACTTCTATGTCCCTATTGTCTAACGGTTTTTGTCACAGACGTGGTGAAGATGTGAAGACTTCTTGACTCACTGCACTGAGGTTGGACCTAGGAAATGTGGCCAAGGAAGATCATCAGGGTGGCTTATCTTCTGGTGTGTGCACGTGTGTGCCTTGGTCCATCTGGGCTGCTGTAACAGAATCACATATGGTGGGTGGCTTAAAAACAATGGAAATTTATTTCTCACAGTTCTGGAGGCTGGGAAGTCCGGGAGGTCTAAGATCAAGGCACTGGCAGATGGGAGTCTGGCGAGGGCCTGCTTCCTGGTCCACAGATGGCCGTGTTCTTCTTGCTGCATCCTCGTATGGCAGAAGGGGCACGGGACCTCTCTAAGGTCTCTTTATTAAGGGTAATAATTGCATTTGTAAAGGTTCTACCCTCTCAAAATCCCCACCTCCAAATACCATCACATTGGGGAAGATGTTTCAAATATAAATTTTTTGAGGGGTGGGGGACAAAAACATTCATTCTATTGCTGTGTTATGTATGTTGTTTGAAGCTTAAGTCATCACCATTGCATACTTCCCTCCTCTACAAGCCTTTCACTTGGCAAGTTGTTAGAAAATGCCTGTGAGTGAGACTTTGACAGTTTTTTTTTTCTAAGCCTGAAAATATTAGGAGAATCCAGGTGGTCAAATTCAGTGTAATCAGTGTTTCTCAGGGAACATTGTGGATGGATGAATACAGGCTGATTATATAGTAAATATTTAATTTTAGATTCTGATTATTTCATATTGACATTTCAGAGCAGTAAATATTTTTATGCTGGATTCAGCCTACACCATGAAAATAACTCCCTCAATGGCAGAGTCTACATGTATAATTGTATAATTTAATACTTTCATTTAAAACATTTTTACTTTAAAAATCTTTCAGATTTGAAAAATAATTTCTTACCTGAGAAAGATCAATCTTAGGCTCTCTGGGCTGTACACTAATTAGTCTTTCACTAGGAAAATGGAAGGCTCACTTTTCTAAAAATCACTATTTTGCTGTGAGTATTTTCCATTCTCTAGGGCCAGTTGAACCCCACATGAAAATAGTCATGGAAGAGTTAAAATAGAAACCTCCATGCAGTAACCTTCAGTGGATGGATTTTGCTTTATCTGGAAAATGGTGGTTTCAGACATTTACTGTTAGGAATCAGAATCACCCTAGAGGGTTGTTGAGAAAACATTTGTTGAGTGATAGGGGGCAGGTTTTTGGAGAGAACCAACTCAGAAGATTTTTCAAATTATGTGCGCGTTGGGGTGGAGATGGTATTTAAAGCCATCTGGTCTCTATAAACTAGTAAGTGATTCTGTCTCAAGTATTCATGAGCATTTTATAGAAGGCGTTTGAAAAGCTCTTCCCCATTACAAGTCCAGCACATTTTCTAATTTTCAGCAGTTGTAAAAGACCCAAGAGGAGATATGTGAGATATTATGAATTCCATTTTACAGATGAGAACATTCGGAGAGTTGTGGTAACTGACCCATGGTACAACTAGAAAGAGTTAATGAAAGACTCTTTCCACATGCCTTGAGCTTCTTTGGGGAGCTATGTTAGTGTCTTTTTCCATCTTCTTTACTTACACCACTCTTAGGGAGGTGGAATGACTTATGTAATTGGTAAGTAGGTAAAGAGTAAATGGGCATGCTCTGTTCATCTCTGCTGTTCATCCTGCTCACTCAGGGGTCAGTAGTCTTGTAGAAGAGGTGAGTTCTCCTTTGTCTTACCATGCCATCAGTCTTACCTGGCCCAGGAGTCAGCCTAATTCAGGGATTTCATCAGTGAGTCCACTAGGTAATGAAATAAACCCACATCCTACAACTTGTCCCCAATCATTAATATAAATACTATTTTGGTCTCCATCTTTATTCTTTTATTTTATTTCTTAATATCCTCAGAACTCACCAGGGAAGTACAATGTTATTTATTGCGACCTCCCCTTGGAGACTCCAAAAATAAATAACAATGAGTTAGAATTCAAATCCGTCAAAGCTCGTGCTCAAAAATCATTGCCTTAGTGGTGGCAACAGTAAGAAGCACCAAATAATCCATAGGCGCCTCTACATTTTCCAGCCTTTCTTGTAGGTAGCTTGGGGCCCTATTACTAGTTCTGACCAATGGCCTGGGAGAAAACAATATGTGTCACTTCTGGGTAGCAATAGGTAAAAGCTAGGTGTACCATCACTTTCCATGGCACCATGCGCCAAGATAATGGCACGACCATCTCCTCATATGATGTTAGGAATGCAGAGATCTGGGATTCCTAAGTGACCACAGGGAGCAGCCTCTGTTCCCCAATCACACTGGGCTCCATGTGAGTAGGAAAAACAAAACAAAACTTGATACGTCAGTATCCCCATCCAGAGATCTGGGGATATTTTATTTCAACAGCAAAGTATAGTCAAGCCTAACTAAATTTACCAAACATGCATCACAAGGAAGTGACTATGAAAATAAGAGCCAATGGAGGTTCCAGATGTGGACAAGGTGGATACCAGGCTAACACAGAAACAGCACAGCAAATAAGGAAGCTCTGCAGACTCATGACAAAGCGGTAGTGTCAGTCTAACCATTCCTTCCTAAGGGCTTCCCCAATACATTAGCTATTACTGTGGATCTGTCCTGCTACCCACTCAACTGCAGTCTATTTGAGGACAAGGATAATATCACAGCCATCCCGATGGCCTCGGTGCCCAGCACAGTTCCTCAGGCATGTCAAATTGTCACCACATGACAGCCGAGCAGAAGCGAAATGAAGCATTGGTAATGAATACCAGCGCTGCAGTGGAGTTATTATGCCTTTGTATTATTTGTAATTATCATTAGCATAAATTATACATCTATTCAGCATAAATATATACATATATTTATGTTTAAGTTAACTATTTAGTAAACTGAATATAGTTTATTATATAATAATCAGCCATTTATTTTAAACAGGCATTTCTGTTGCAGAGGTCAAGTCCATCAATGCGATGAATTTAGATTGCCCAAGTGAGGGACAGGAATAAAGCTTTGTGCTTTGAAGACTATTAATAAAAATAACCTACGCTTCCAGTGGAAATAGAGAAAAATTGGAGGCTGGAAGGGTCAGACAGCAAAGCCAGTAAGGGAACAGCACCCAGAGGTACGGAACATGGCTTTAGAAAATAGCAACTGTGTGTGTCTGTAAGGACCGAGAGTTAGGAACTGGAGCCAGGGTTATAACTGAGGCCATCCTGGTTAAACGGAGCATTTACAGAATGAAGTGGAGCTTGCTATGCTGGGAGATGAGCCAGCAAGACACAGCAGCGTCAGCCAAGGAGGCTTTGCTAAAGCATGCAGAAGGAGTGTGGCCAGACCATGAAGGACCAGCAGAGCTGTTCTGATGCTGGACAAATGCCCACAGACAATGTGGAGAACCTGTTGCAGTGAGCAGATAGCAGAGCCCTTCCCATGTGGGAGAAGAAGAACTTCTGTTTGGAACATTTAAGACCCGGTGTTCTTGGACAGTCCAGAAGCAGACAAGAGTGACGGAGCCTCAAGAGAATGATGCTGGATCTCACGCCATCTGATCAAGGGAGGCTCTGGCTGGCTCTGACTTAAATTAAATAAATAAAAAAGATAGGATAGCTCTTATTCACCAAGGAATGTAGCAATTCCTGAACCCAACCATTTAGCTGGGAAAAGAAGAGGCAGCCAGAAAAAGATAACGACTGTCCCAAGGGAAAAATCTAAAGCCCTCATCTTGGCACACTTGACTGTTAATAATGTGCCCCCCAATTGCATCTCTTGCATTTTCTGTGACCCACCTCCAGGTTCTGATGAAAAGTGTGAAGTTTTCTCTGGTCCTCAAATATGCCATGACTTTTAACAGACTTTAAATGCCGTCTCCACTGCTTGGAATGCCTTTGTCTTTGTTTGCCTAAGCAATTCCTATTCAACCTACAAGAAGTACAAGTTCCGATATTGTATTCCTGAAGCTTTTTGGATTCTTTCAGGAGGAAGAGAGAGAGAGAGAGAGAGAGAGAGAGAGAGAGAGAGAGAGAGAGAGAGAGAGAAGACAGGGGGTGGGGGGAGGAGGGATATTAATATTGTTGAACTCCTATCAGGTGCTTGTCACTGCTATGGACTACATTGTGTCCCCACCTCCCAAATTCATATATTGAAGCCCTAAATCCCAGTGTGACTATAGTTGGCTGCAGGGCTGACAAAGAGAAAATTAAGGTTAAATGAGGTCATAAGGGTGGGGCGCTGATACAACAGGAGCTAGGAATATGGTCCTTATAAGAAGAGACACCAGAAAGCCCAGTCTCATTCTTTCTTCCCCATGTGAGGACACAGAAAGAAGGTGGCCATCTGCAAGCCAGGAAGAGAGGACTCTCCAGAAACCAACCCTGATAGCACCTTGATCTTGGATTTCCAACTTCCAGAACTGTGAAAAAAATAAATATCTGTTGTTTAAGCCACTGGTCTATGGTATGGGGTTATGGCAGCCCAAGCCAATACAGTCACTGTGTCTCTTTTCTTACATTGTGTCCTTCAGGGAGTCTGGCCACCTGAGAAGTAGGCATCACCCCTCTTTCTCAGAAAGAAGACCAGAGCTCAAGAGACAGGATAGCATCCTATAGGCACAAAGTAGCTGAGATTTGAACCTGGGTCTGTGTAATTGGAAGGCCTGTGCTCTTTCCACCCTATGTCCCTGACTCCCAGGCCTTCCTCTGCACTGCCCAGCACTAACTGCACCCATGGGTGACACCCGCATTCATACTACATGGCAATCATCTGTTTTCCCTGCTAACCTGTGCAAAAAAATTTACTTTTAAATGATAGAATGGTTTAGCTGAGATGCTTCAATCAACTGACAGATAAGTAGAATTAGTAAGAGGGATTCACACTGATTATTATAGAAAGCAGAGGCATGAGGAAATCCTTTGGGCCAGGCAGGGTATGCTTTCAGCCAAAAGAAATACGGATCGAATGCTTATTCATTGCTATGTACTGTTATTCACTGGGAGCAAAGGAGAATAAGCGTATCAGCCCTTGAAAAGCTCATAGTTGAATAGAAATAAAATACTTAACATTAATTTGTCTGTTCACAGGTGTCATTTGATTGGGATCTGGCAGGACGTGCAGGAGTCAGATGAGCACAGTAGCTCTTAGCCTTGGCCACACATTGGAATCATCTGAAAAACTTTAGAAAACATTGATATCTGGGTCCCACTTCTAGAGGTTTTGATTTAATTGGTCTGGGGTATTGTCTGAGGTTTTAAAAAGCTCCCCAAGTGAGTCTGAGGTGTAGCCAAGGTTGAAAAATCAGTGGACCTGGAACTAGAGCGGGAGAGGGATTCCAGGCTTAGTAGGAAGAAGGAGAGAAAGAGGAAGGGAGGGGGAGAGCAGAGCAGAGGCCCAGATGAGCAACGTTTGCTACCATTCTGCATTTAGCAGCATTTAACAAGTGCCCATATTGTGAGAGGCATTGCAGAGGGCCTATTAATGCAATTCAGAGCGCATGCATTAAGAACTAAAACAAACAACACTAAAATCAAATACACTGTTTATTTAGTAAATGTCTTTCAAGGGGCTGTAAGTACTAGAAAGACATTATCTTAATAAGCTCCCATCATCTCTGCCAGGTAGGGGGCAGGTTAGGCTGTTATTAAATGATGCCATATTGAAGTACATTCTCTGCTTGGCTCAATAACTGATGTAATATAAACCAAACCATGGGGACCAGCTATCCACCTCACATCGTGAAGGTAGTAACTCAGCATAGCAGAGGAATGCCTCTAGAGATGGGACCTCGGGGGACAGGCTGGGAAAAGAGGCCAGAGGAGGGATGGAGGGTATATTTGGAGAGAAAATGGAAGCAATAAAGTAGGAATGATGCTATTATTAGTAATACTATTACTAGCCTTACAGTGCCAGGCATTTTGCTCAGTGTTCTTCATGTATCATCTCTAGCATTCATCCTGTGAGGCAGCTATTATCCCTATTTTGTAGAGAAAGAACATGGTACTGAGAGGTTTAACAAATTGCTCAAAGTCAAAGAGCTCTCAAATGGTCAAGTTGGGTTTTATGTCTAGGTCTGGTCTGAATGAGACTCCATAGCCCATTCTCTTAGTCTTAGGTAGGTATTTTCTTAAGAGAGAATGAGGTGGGGAGACAAATTGTTGAGGATGAGGTAAAGAAACTAAGATTCCTCTCCATGTCTTGAAATCAGAAAAGGTTATATAGGTGGGCTGAGTGTGCTGGCTCATGCCTATAATCCAAGCACTCTGGGAGGCTGAGACAGGAGGATGGCTTTAGGTCAGGAGTTTTTGACCAGCCTGAGCAAGACTGAGCCCCCTGTCTCTACAAAAAACAGAAAAATTAGCCAGGCACACAATGGGATGCACCTGCAGTCCCGGATCCTGGGAAGGCTGAGGCAGGAGGATCTCTTGAGCCCAGGAGTTTGAGGTTGCAAGTGGACTATAATGACACCACTGCACTCTAGGTGGGGTGACAGAGTGAGATGCTGTCTCAAATAAAAAAAAGTTTCTATAGTTGGATTGCTTTAAGAATGAGTAAAGAACTGATAGCTAAATGCATCTGTTAATGGTGGAATGGCCTGCAGACTACAGAACAGGGGACCTGGAAGGGATTGCATGCAGAAGCACAGGCCTTTCATCATCTTTAGTCATACTAAGAGCATTGTTCACAGTCTTCAGCCCAGGGCCATGGAGCTGGGAAGAAGGAGAACAGAGTTGTTACCAAACACTAGCCAATAAATTAATGCTAAAGTTTATGTTTTGATTACTTAAACTTCTTCATCTAGTGTTGTGCTAGTAGCACTTGTGAACCATGCATTGGGTTCAACACACACACATGCACATGTACACCTGTCTAGTATATTCCAGAGTACATATATAGTAACATATACATAAAACAAAGGATGGAGAGTCACATAATTTTCAGTGTAAGCCTTTGGGAATAGCAGCAGGAAACAATTTCTGGGGTAAACTCAACATTAACCTACTTGTTCCCTTTTCAAGTTTAAGATGGGTCAGGCACTGTGCTAAGTGCCTTAAATATATCATCTCATTTAGACAACATGGTAACTCCATGAGGTTGGTACAGTTACTGGTTTTGATTTATTGATAAAATTGAAGCTTAAGAGGTAAAATGACTCCTTCAAGGTCACACGGCTTAGAAGTAGTTGAATGGGGATTAGAACCCAGTTCTTCCTGACTCCAAGGTCCATGCCATGCTATGATGGAAAGGGCACTATGGTAAATGTCACCTTGCCACATGAGTTCACTGTCTTACAGTTTTTCACTTTCTGCAAATTCAGTGTGAGAAAACAGCATTAAGTGGCAGCTACAAAAGTTTAAACGTTGGCTGTATAATGAGATTAGGATCCAGTATAGAAAAGAGGATTCCAGGGTACTCAACAATGTCTGGTTCTTAGCTGGGACACTATGCTTTAGCTTTGAGCCTGCATTTTTAAAAGACTGGCATATTAGTTTTCTATTGCTGTTATAACAAATTGCCACAAACTTAATGGCTTAAAATAACACGAATTTATTATCTTATATTTCTGTAGGTCAAAAATCTGACACACATCTCACTAGGCTAAAATCAAGGTGTCAGGAGGGATGCACTCCTTTCTGGGGGCTCCAGGGGGAGAATGCATTTATGTGCCTTTTCCAGGCTGCCCTCATTCCTCTTCCTTTCTCCATCTTCAAAGCCAGTGATGGTGAGTTGAGTCCTCACATCACTTCATCACTCCAGTGATTTGCTTTCAACATCCTCTGTCTTTCTCTGACTCATATTATGCCCCCTTCCCACTTTTATTTATTTAAAAATTTTTACATGCAGACTGAGTCACCACCCCTCCCTGGCTCCCTCTTCCCACTTTTAAGAACCCTTGTGATTACATTGAGCTGAGGTTTCTCGCTCTATCTTAAGTTCAGCTGATTAGCATCATTAATTCTATCTTGAACCCACATTCCCCTTTGCCATGTATCTTAGTCCGTTTTGTGTTGCTGCAACAGAATATCCGAGATTGGGAAATTTACAAAGAAGAGAGGCTTATCTAGCACATAGTTCTGCAGATGGGAAGTTCAAGGCCAGGGCTCTAGCTTCTGGTGAGGGCTTTTGTGCATGGTGAAAGTTCAAAGGGGGGAGTGGGCATGTACAAAAAGGGAACAAACAGGAGGAGGAACTTGTTTCATAATAACCTCATCTCTCAGAAACCAGTTCATTCTCGTGAGACCGAGAGCTCACTCATTCCCCTAAGATGGCATTAACCTACTCATGAGGGATCTACCCCTATGAACCAAAAACCTCCCATGAGGCCCCACCTCCCAGCAGTGCCACACTGGCAGACTTCAACATGAGTTTCAGCAGGAACAAAACACGTCCAATTCATAGCGCCATGTAAGGTAACGTATTCACAGGTTCCGGGGGTTAGGACAGGGATGGGGAACCTGTGGCCTTAAAGCCACATGTGGCCTAGAAGGTCCTTAAGTTCAGCCTTTTGACTGAATCAAAATTTTACAGAACAAATCCTTTGATTTTTATGAATACATTTTTGTTCTTTTATATTTTTATTTTTAAAATTAACATATTTAAAATACCAGAGAATAAAATAAGTTTCAATGAAATAATCCTCCCAGATTGACTGGTACAATTAGAACATTTAGTAAGCCAGAAGGGCTAAACTGACAGCTGCTACACTTTTGATTTAGTTCTAACTTCCCCTGCCTGACTGGCACCAATACTGCATGAGGCTGGTTGGTGAGAGTTTAAGAGGGTTGAGTATGCCAGTCTGTTATCAGCTTTTGACGATGGTGCACTGTATTTCTGAATGAAGTGGAATTTGTGAATAGTTGCACAGCTCAACAGTATTTTTTGCTTCTGTCTGCTTAACAACCCATCATGTCAAAGAAGGCCAAGAGAATGCTGAAGGTAGAAAACATTTTTAAATAAGGATTGAAAATTGCAATAGTATCTTCTTTCTGCTGTAGATAAGGCGATTTGCTCTATTGTGATACTGCAATATCAGCATTAAAGAAATTCAATGCTCATCAGCATTATAACATTCATAAGGACCACAAATATTTTAAATTAGAGGGAAGAAGTATGAAAGGTTGTATTGTAGAAATTAAAAAATGAAAAACAAAAGAAAATTCTTTCAAGCAGCAATCAAATCTGGAAATAATGCCACTGAAGCAACTTATAAAATAGCTTATATACTTGGGAAAAAAGGGAAGCCATTCGATGATGTAGAAATTGTGAAAGAATGCATCATTGAAGTTGCAGGATGCTTAGACCCCGATAATGTTTCAAAGTACAAACGACTGCCTCTTTCAAGGAAAGCCATAACTGACTGGCAGCATAAATAAGCCCTCAACTTAACACAACAACTTCATGCAATACCTCAAAAGAAAAATATATATTGTTCAATGACTTTGGATGAATCAACTGATACTATTGACTTGGTATAGGTTTTATACTTCATTTGGGTTATCACAGAAGATTTTCTTTGTTACAGAGTTACACACTTTGGGCGCTCTTGCAAACAGACTACAGGGAAGAGATATCTTCAACAACTTTCAAGACAAATGTCATGAAGTTGGAGTGAATTTGGTAAATTTAGTGAGTGTATGTATGGATGCTGCACCTTCCATGACAGGAAAACATGAAGGGTTAATTGCAAAGGTAAAAAAAGTATTCATAGATCCAGATGCTCTCATTTCTTTTCATTATATCTTGCATCAGCAAAATCTCTGTGCTAAAGCTACTATTTTAAGAGACACTTTGCATCAAGTTATAAGTATTATTGACCATATTCATGCAAAGGCAACATGGCATGGTCAGTTTTGTATCATGCTAAAGTTGAATGATGAGGTATTCAGTGTGGACTTGCCATATCATTCTAAAGTGTGTTGACTATTGCAGGGACAAGTGTTAACCAAAACTTTATCTCTGCGAGAACAGATAGTTAAATTCTATGAAGAACAGAATCAGCAATGTGAATTACTGAAAGAAGATTTCTATAGGAATGCAGCACTTCTGTGTGACATCATGTCAAATCAAAACGACTTGAATATTTTTGCAAGGTAAAACTAAATCTATGTATGATATGTGGCAAAAAAAATCCAAGCATTTTGAAAAAAGCTATCTTTTCCCAAAACACCACTTCTTCCAAAGGAAATTTTAGTTTAGTTTTCTAGGACTGCCATAGCAAAGTACCACAAACTGGATGGCTTAAAACAATGGAAATTTATTGTCTCACATTCTGGAGGCTAGAAGTCTGAACTCAAGATGTCGGTGGGATCATACTCCCTCTGAAACTTGTGGGAGAGAATCCTTCTCTAATTCTTCCTAGCTTCTTGTGGTTTTCAGGTAATGCTTAGCATTCCCTGGCTTGCAGCTACATCACTCCAGTCTCTACACTCATCATCACATGGCTTTCTCCCTTTTGTGTGTCTTTGTCATCAGATGGCTATCTTCTCATAAGGACACCTGTTATATTGAATTAGGGGGCTACCTTACTCCCATACAATCTTCCCTTAAGCAATTACATCTGCAGCAACCCTACTTCCAAATAAGGTCATATTCTAAGGTACTGGGGTTAGGACTCCAACATACCTTTTTGTTGGGGTCGGGGGGGATGCTTCAACTCATATGTCTATCTGTTCCTTCAGTGGCCAGCAAGCATATCAGAAAAAGTTGATGGAGTAACCATGGGCTTTATGTAAATAAATAAATTATAAATATATAAAGGAGAGTCATCTTGTCCAAGATGGCAGGAAGAAAACATGCATTGATCGCTTCTCCCATTCAGTACCACGTATCATTTGGTGCTTCTCTCACTCACTTGGTACCAGATAGGTACTTCTCCCATTTGGTACATACATTTGGTACTTTTCCCACTTGGTTCTACATATGGTGAAGAAGTGAAAAGGATATAAACTCAAACTATGTCAAACATGGAAAGGGAACCATCAGTAGATAAATTTTAAAAGGTCTCAGAAAAACAGAGTGGATGGAGTACCAGTTATTGATGAATGAAAAAAGCCCGCCTGCACAGCTGAATTTCCAAGAGTTTCCATACTCAGAAAAGTAAGTGTGCTAGAAGATGTGCAGTGAGTTGTGAGGAGAAAGACAGGGAGATTAATTAGAAGCCTGTCGGTGCAACAGTCAGCCCTACACCTCAAGGCACTAAAAAGACAGCATCTGCCCCAGCAAGGCCCCTGCTTGACTGTCTCAAAAACACCTGCTAGCCTATAAGCCCTACCTACCTCCTCAGAGCCTTTAATAGGCTTCCTAATATCTCACTCTGAAGTAGGAGCAGGCAGCCAAGGATGACTACACATCTGAGGAACGCCAGCAGCAATAAAGCAAAAGATCATAATACAGTGCCACAAAGGTGTAAACGTGGAAGGAACAGAAATATTCAGGAACCAAATGGGAATTTTTAAAAAATGTAATTAGTTTTCTTTAAAATAGTAAAGAAGATATTGCAACCATTAAACAAAAGATGTACTTTTTCTTAAAAAAAGGTAAAAATAAGGACACTTGGAAATTAAAAATGTGACTGCCAATAAAACAATAAAATAAATTCTAAAGAAATTCTATGAGAAAAAATGTTTAATGAAATAAGATGAAGAATGCAGCAAGACATTCTGAGAGAAAATGACTCTCAACTTAAAATTCCCTTCCAGCTAATTAAAAGCAAGGATAGGTTTAGAACAGGGATTCAGAAAGTTCCCCTACCTTTCTTAGGAAGCTCTCTTGCAAAATGAGGTAGGTAGCCAAGAAGGAGAATGACAAATACAGTAGAATATCCTGCCCAAGAATGTCCTAGGACAACAGCTGGAACATTTAAAAGTCCAGATTGGCTCAGGAGCCCAGCCCTGAGGAAGAAGGTCACCAGGTAAAAACAGCTGGAGGTGAAAGTAAAGGTAGTAATGGGGTTTGAAAGATTAAATAGTATCATTTAGAATTTGGGAAATGCTGGTGCTGCAAGAGGCAATTGGTTGCATGTGAAAAAGGAGATTCCCTTTAAACTCGATGCTGACGTTCTCTGAGTGATACAAGAATTGTGACGTGGTACCTGGGAGATGGAGGCCTAATCTGGGCACGATACTTGGCTCTGCTGTGAACACCATTACATAGTGGGAACAATTCAAATGCCATGATTAATTCTTAAGCTTTGGAATAAAATTACCAATAATTCATGGAAGAATTGGTCATGGCTGCAGTACGGAAAACAGATGCTATCCATGTTGGACGTAGGGTAGAAATGTGGCTTGGAGGGTAAGCTCAGTAATTACACTGTCTTACAAAATCGGGAGTCAGGAGACTGGCCCCAGATGACGGGACAGGACGTGAATGTGAAGTGTACTGTGAGATGATAGGTAACCCAAGGAGGAACAGAAAGTGTATCCTGGGAAGAGTGGGTTTATGAAATGGAAAAAAATCCTCACTGGTCACTGCAGGGGTCAACGGATAATATAGACAGACAATCAACAACTTCATAAGCAGTTAATTTAGGAATATGGTGATAACCTGCAGAAAGGTTATACCCTGTAAAAAAAAAAAAAAGATTAAAACTAGTTACCTCTGGAAAGTGGGACAGGGATGATTTCCATTATAACATTTTCTGTACTACGGATATTTTTCAATAAAAATAAATGTATCATTTTAATAAGATAAAAATATATTAAAATGTTTTTACCTTGGAATATTCCAAGCATTTCTATAAGTATCAGAAAAGTGTAATGAATCCCCTTATCCGTCTTCAACAATGAACAACTCATGGTCAGTCCTGTTTCGTCTGTATCTCCATGCCTGTCCCTCTCCACATTATTTTGAAGCAAATCCTACACATCATATTATTTCATCCTTAAATATTTTAGTATGCATGTCTAAAATATAAAGATTCTTTTTAAATATAGGCATAAACTATCATGCCTTAAACAAATTCCTTAATATCAACAAATATCCAGTTAGTGCTCAAATTTCCATTATCTCCTAGATTTTTAAAAAATAATTTTAATGTATGAATTCTTTTTGTTTTCAAATAAAAGGTTCTTGCATAGAAAAGGAGACAATTCAGTCTATATGGCTGTAGAGTACAGACTGATAGTGAAGGTTTCAGCAAAACATAAGGGAGGACTTTCCAATCGGGAAAACTACCTGTTGGGATGTGTTTTCTTGGGAGGCTTCATGAATCCATTCCCTTCTAAATAGGCAAATGGAGCTTGGAGGACCAGATGGGAGGGAGATTTTTTTCCTGTAGTCCCTAATAAGTCCACATTCTTTAAAAACATTATGACGTCATGGAGAACCGTAACGCCTGAGAACTATTTGCTTGATATGTACAATTTTAGACTTTGTACTCAGAAGTCTTTTTTTTTTTCTTTTTCTCCTCCTCATCCTCCTTCTGTTCACGTATTTCATAGGCTTAGCAGTTTCCCAAATCTCTGGGTTGCTTTTTAAAAGCTCTAACTTCCCAAGAAATTGTAAAAATCTTGAGGTCGGATACTTTTTCTGTTGCATTGTTGAATCCCCAAGATCTAGCCCACAATGCATGCTTGTTTTAGACCCAGTTTCCCAGGAAACAGGCCTGAAGCTGAAATCTGTAGGTAAGAGGTTTGTCAAGGACTACTCTCAGAAACAATTATCTGCGAGAGATGTGGTGGGAGGCAGCACAGGGCAGAGGGAGCAGTTGAACTATGACACAGTTGGAAGAGAAGCCTCAGTTGATCCTGAAGGCTTGGGATAACCCTTCATGATTGTCCCAAATCTAGGAAGGCTCTGGGGCCGGTCGTTGAATACAAGCTGCTTCTTCAGTCAGAGCCTTAACCCTGGGCAAACAACTTCCTTATGTCAAAAGCAATGCCTAGAGAGGGACTCAGCTGTGAGCTGTCAGCTGGGCAACACTCCTAGCACCTGGGGGAATGTGAATACCTCAGCCATAAAGGGCACTCTGGGCAGAGTCTCCAGACAATGCTCAATCAGTATTTCTTTAATTGAACTGCACAGCCAGGGTTATTGCTTGCCACTGTCCTGTAAGAACTCCACACTTGAGCGTGATCTTCTCATACTTCCTGGAACAGCTGACTGATTCCTTTTCACTTCTTTGGGCGCTTACATACTTCATGCCACTTGTCTAACATGCCTTTCCCTTTTTCTCAGCCTGGACTTTTCAGAACACAATTCTTGGTCCTGATTCCTTAATTCTCTGGCTAATTTATCATCTACATGCATAATTCTTTTGAGACACTTTATAATTCTTGCAAATTCACCAGGTGTAGGCAAGTAGCAATAATAAAAGTAAAAGAAAGAAGTTTCTGCTCACATTTTGAAGCCCCCATCCAAAATTCACCTTCTCTGTGAAATCTAACCGTGCTCTCGTAGGCAGGGCTAATGCCTGCCAACTATAGCACTTACATACTATATGCAATTATCTTGTTACGAGGCTGTCTTTCTCGCTAGACTACAAATTCACCAAGTCATAGCTTGTTCGTTTGCTTTCCTTGTTCCTAGCACAGTTCCTGGGACAAAATAAATGTCTAATAAATGTCTGTCAGATGAATGAATGAATGAACCAGTCAATCAAAATTTGGGATCTTTCTTATGGCACAAATTCAGTTATTCTTACTGTTTTCCTGACACATCATAATTATTTCTAATGTGGTTCATAAGCAGAACTGGGAAATAAACACCAGGATAATAAGCCTGCCTTGCGTAGTTCACCAAATCAGCACAATAAGCTCATGTTTTAAACAAAAAAAGGGGGATGGGAGGGTAAAATTGCTGCTAAAGCTCTAGCACAATCAATTTTAATTAGCATTGCGCATTGTAAGAAATGATAAGGTATCAGTCATTGTAATTGCCAGTGTTGACAATTAGTCAAAGTCATCAACATCTCAAGACCTAAGATAATACAGACTTACTGAATTTAAAGATTTGGAGGAAAAAAACAGTAAGGAGTAGTTTTTATGAAACGCCTACACTTTTGCACAGGCTCAACAAACACACCCTGTAAATGATCACTTTCTGGTTTTCTTTGGGAGCTGAAGAGAGATTACCCAGGACCTGCCACTAGTCTGTGTTCTGTCTTCTCTACTACCCATGGCCCCACCGGGGAGACTCTTCCAAAAATGCAAATTTCAGTATGGCACTCAAATACCTCCAGTGTTCCCCCACTGGAGGAACACAGGGAAGACCCCAGTCTCCTTAGCATTGGATTCAAAGCCTGTGGATCTGTCTCCAAACTTACTTTTACAGGGCTGAAGGAAAAGAAGACACATCTCACTGGCTGGTAAACATTCATTTTGTAAATAACCTTGATGCCCTCAAACTACGTTGCCCATATGTACTCAAAAGTCTCAGGACAGAGTGTTGGAACGATGAGGAAACAAAACAAAATGGAGAGATGTTGTTTCACAGAAGTGATACTAACTTAAAAAAATGAAAGAGGAGGAATCAAGATTAGAAGTTGTAAGGAAACACTCAAGTGTAAAATTTAAAGATGACATTTTAACAGTATTATTGTCCCTTCTCTGCTGCTTTCCTACTCTCCTCCCTTTTCAATTTTTCCTGCCTTGTTTTCTCACTTGTTGGCAACATCAGCAGCCACTAACTTTCCCACTTATTTAGACTCTGCTCTCTCCTTTACTCCTCAGAGGCAATTGGTCACTTGAATCTGACTCCTGCACTGTGTCCCCACAGCCAGTACTTGAGTTTAGATCTGCCTCGTCTCTCAATTGGTTTCCTAATTCCAGTTAAATTTCTCTAATCTGAGCTCTTCGCTACCATTATCATACTTTATCAAGTAAAGTAATACTTTTACTAAAACTAACTTTAACACAAAAAGTAAAAGCCTTGGCTATAATCATTGTACATATCTCATCCTTCTAGGACAGAGAACAAACTCCTTCAGTTGGAGTAAATATCCATCTCTAACCTGGTACTATCTACTTCACCTTCACATGCCTCTGGCTGCGGCATCCCTCTCATCTTTTGCTGTACATGCTGTGAGTATTTATCTTTCAGTACATTGAAAATGTTGTCCCGCTCCCTCCTGAGACTTCCCTCCTGACAAGTCTGTTGCCAGATAAATCAGAGTTCCTTTATGTGTGGTTTTCTTCTTTTCTCTTGCTGCTTTTAGTATCCTCTCTTTGTCCTCGACCTTTAAGAGTTTGATTATTATATGTCTTAGGGAAATTGTCTTTGAGTTGAAGCTGTTTGGTGATCTCTGACCTTTCTGTACCTGGATATTTATATCTATCTCTAGATTTGTAAAGTTTCCTGTTATTATTTCTTTGAATAAACTTTCTACCCCTTGTTCTTTATCAAGTCCCTCTTGAATACCAATGGTTCTTATATTTGCTCTTTAGAGGTAATTTTCTATGTCTTGTAGGTGGTCTTCATTCCTTTTCTTTTCTTTCTTTTTCTTTTTTTTTTTTTAACTCCTCTTGCTGTAGATATTCAAATATCCTGCCCTCAAGCTCACTGATTCTTTTCTCTACTTGATATATTCTGCTGTTAAGTGCCTTGAATGCATTTTTCAGTTCAGCAAATATATTTTCCAGTCCAGGATTTCTGAGTGTTATTATTATTATTATTATTTCAATGTCTTTGTTAAATTTCTCTGATAAATTTCTGAATTGCTTTTCTGTATTATCTTAGAGTTTGTTGAGTTTCCTTAAAACTGCTATTTTGAATTCTTGATCTGAGAGCTCACACATCACATCTCATTAGGGTCAGTCATTGGTTCCTTTGTCTATTCCTTTTGTCTTTTGATGTGTAATTCACAGGGTATAGCTCCTCTTGGAAGCCATTTCCACCCTTGCCATAACTTGGAAAATTTATTCAATTTATCATTTTTCTTCTAATATTAATACGTTTCCTCTAATACATCTACCTCTACATTAGTACTTATAGAATGACTTCACTTACTTTATTATATATCTTATTTTGTAATAGTCTGAGCTTCTTAAGGATAGGGAGCATGTTTTAGTTATCTGTGTATATCAGAATCTACAGCAGTGCTTGGCATATGGAGGATATTTAATAAAAAATTTTGAATTACTTTTGACAAGTCAGATAAATCCTCATAAAATCCAGATTTCTTGCTTCTCCTAAAAAATTGAAAGATTTGTCAAGACTGGACCTGAATTTCTATGTTCTAGCAATAAACAGAAACTATTTCCTAAGGGCTAAGCACTCTTCAGTTTGCTGCCAACCCCTCTTGTATCACTCCCAGCTAGCTTCACTCATTTAAGATAACTGCATTGCCTCTGAGGGCCTTTCACTTTGTGGTACAAATTACAACATCAATTGGAGATGGTAGCTGACCTCGATTTTAGTAATGGTTTGTTTCACTCTTGAGATGCTAGGATTCTGAGTATCATTCTCAAACACAAGCAATCCCAACTAGCAAAGGAATCTGGACAACTCCAGTTTTGAGTTCCCTTCTAAACCAGCAGAATTCAAGACATTATTACCTATATGGTCTTTTGGAAAGGTCAGTTAAAATACAAGTTTATGAGGATTCATTTTAGTAAAAGAGCCAACTCAAGAAAGTAATGTGAACTCTATTCCTGTGTTGATCAATATGTAATTGTGTACATATCTGACAAACGAAGCCGAATTTGAAAATTCTAATTGTTTCTGAGTACATTGTGCGGATGTTACCAATAGATCTATTAGTCTATTGAACTTACTATTTTACCAGTTGGTGTGACTCAGAAATGCTTTGATTCTTTGGAAAATTTATTTTTGTTTTCTTTTTTGTTTAGTGTAAACATCTGGAATTTCTTAAGACCAGATAAAGGGCCTGGGAACTAGCTCTGATTTGTTCAAAGCCCTGATTTGAATGGTGAGCGCTGGACTTAGTGATGAAGGCAATTTGGTTATAATATTTGCCTTCACACTGACATCTATACAGAATTGGCTGATCTAATTGGTTGGACCACATTTTTCCTCTCACTGCTGCATGTATCTACCTTCTGAAACATATGCTTAGTTCAAGAGGGTGACTTTCCCCTCTATAGCCACCGATGTGGCTGATTTATTTGGGGAAGGAAAACCGGAGCTTTTGGTGTGGTATTATGGAAATAGTACTAAATTATAAGAGTAAGATTGTCACAAACAGCAGCCTATCATTTTAAATCACTCATAGTCCCTTACATAATGTTTTGCTCATAGTAGTGGTCAATGAATCTACTGAATGAATGCATGCTTTAAGAGCCAAACTAGTTTTCCATTCCAAGTAGCCAAATGTCTTGCCTTTTGGTCATGTTTCAGACTCTTATAGGTACAGAAAATTTGTTTTATATAGTATTCAGCTGGTCAATATATTTCTAGTTATTTAACTGTCAATCTTTCAGTGTCTTCATGGTAAATTTCTTTACGTAGCATATATTTGGATTTTTTAATCCAATGGGAATTATATATTGTAACTGAGTTTACTCTATTTGAATATAACTACTGATAACTATGGATTTCTTTTAACAGTTGTGCTTTCTATTTACTCTGCCTGAAAAAGATATTTCCCCTTCATTTCTCTTTTCTATT